>JAUZNK010061739.1:0-14841 GCA_035046665.1 Euphysa ruthae
ACATACATACATACATACATACATACATACATACATACATACATACATACATACATAAACACATACATACATACATAAATACATACATACATACACACACACACACACACATACAAACATCTTTAGATTAAAATGGTTGCACAGATAAGTATACATACATACACACATACATACATACAAACATCTTTAGATTAAAATAGTTGCACAGATAAGTACTATTTTATGCAGAACTACGAGAGGGAAGAAAAGGTATTAGTATTGGTGCTTAATAATTATGTAATTTATGCAAGCTTTGAAGTTCAGTTATATTTTACAGTGTTCAGGAACAAGATAATATGGAGAAAAAATACATCACATTTATATAATATAATTAAAAGACGTTTAAAATACAGCTATAACAAACACATCTTACTATGTTAAAAAATAAATAAATATAAAGAAAAAAGATGCAATAAAAGAGTTAGTTAGGATTAGTTTTATATATATCTTTTAAAAAACATAATAATTATGTAAACGTAATTAAAAATATTTTTTTATTATTATTCTTGGCAATTGGGCAAGTCCCTCGGTTGGGAATTGTCCGTTAACTGACTGATTATAGAGGCAAGTTAACACCCTGATACATACGCACTCGCACATTCACACACACACACATTCATTCCGATACTTTTTTTTTTATATAGATATTTCATACATTTTTTCTCAACTCGCTGTGAAGTTCTTGATAAACCTCTTCCTCTTTTGACATGACCCGGTTTTTCTAAGTATTAATGCAAAAATATTAACTGTGTGTTTTTTTCAATTAAGTTTTCAATTTTAGGTTGTGAAATATTTACACTTAAATTTAAGTAATTTTAATAATAATTGTTTTCTAAATTTTGAAATTAATTTTATATAATTTACATAGAATACTGTTTGTATACCCCCGTCATTTAACTTTTCGGCACGTACTAGTTTAACAAAACAACTCTTATTTGGGCACACAAAGCCTACCTGCAAAACCAAAACTGCGAATAAAAGCTGAGCTTTCACATAATTAAGATAATAACAAGAGAAAATAGGTCTGTTTAAAGTGGGAATTTAACATTTTAATTGCATCAATCAGTTATTTATTAAAAGTTTGGTTTTGAGTTACCAAGACTTTTGACTGAACTTTTCACTGCTAGGTAAGTTTTTTATAGCCGTCTACAGTCCAGTGTCTTTTGTTTTTTTTTTAAATTCACTTATTTCCCATAATGGGGGAGATAAAATTTATCAAATCAGATTTATCAAGAGATGATAACAGAGATGGTGCACAGAAAATATTATTTATCTTGATTTGTCGTCTAAAGCGTGCTTGGTTTTTTTAAACGGAACAGCCTATTTCTTGCATTGCTATTTTTCTTGCCTGTTTTTTTAAATACTGAGAAATAAAACAGAAATATGATGATATAGGAATTTTGTACCCAGATTGTCTCTGCAAGTAATACTACTTGTAAGTTTCCTGGTGCTTGCCTGCTCCTTCAAAACAGGGAATGTTGTAAAAAGTAAAAGTGATAATGCTAAGTGTGAAATTATCTATCTGGAATCATTCAGGATCTGACAATAAAATGAAAGTTATGTCAGATCAGACCCCATATGCTCATCTTGAAATTTAATGAACTCAGAAATGTTTGTGAGACTGCATAGTTTTTGTCTGATATTTTAAATGATCTTAAGATGCTTCTTATGTTTTTAATTGTTAAAACTGTCATTTTAGATCTGAAATACAAAAATCCCCTCTCCAATTATTTTGGCTATACAGTAGTGTTTCTATGGTAAAGATATCATATTAGAAAAAATTTTTTTGAGAGTTAGTTGTCTTTTAATTTAGTAAAAGAATGTACTGTGTATCCAGGTAAATTGATTGTTTTAGAAAATTATTTTCCTTATTTTTAAGAAACTGTGTTTATCAAAAATAATTGAATATCCAAAAATTGAATGAGAATATGTTGTCTAGATTAATCTTAAAAAGTGTCATTCCCTGGTGGAGGTGGCAGGGAATAAATATGCAGACATTAAATGTTGTTTTTACCTTTAGGTTTGATGTTGTTCTCAATGTACAATGAATGATTCAGAGTGTATAAGCAACCATGTATGTTACAAGTGTAATATGCAAACGATATATGATATTAAAAAATTTAGAAAAATATTGAAATTTATTGGGATCGCACAAACTATGCAAATAAACTTAACAAAGTTCTTTACTCAGATGAAACTTTTGCTTCGAACAGCTTTTAAAGCAGTAATTTACAACTTATATTATGAAAGAATTTTGGGTGTGCTTTACATTCATTTTATAATATTATGGAAAGTTGAATGGTTTGTAGAAAAACTTAATGTCAGGAAAAAAAGGCTGAAGGGATTAACAGAACATACATATAGCTTAAATAAATCGCTTTCAAAAAGTTTAAAACCGAGATTCTTTTTTTGTCAGCAGTATTTTAATTTCGTTGATGGCTGGTCCACTCATGAAAACGAAGTATTGCGACTTGTCAGTTTAAACAAGAACTTTTATTTAGTTTTACCAGAGCCATTAGGTATGTTATATTTTAAATATATCTACAAATCTATCTACAGGGATCGATAAGCCTCTTTTTTTCCTATGATTCTGAAGGCTCTGAACTTTTAGCTCCAAAGTTCCAATGATAATTATAATTTACTTTTGAAAAATATAGTATTATAGTATTGCAACATTGGATTTTGTATCATAAGTTTTTTTATTAAAACTAGAATTTTTGGTGTTCGAATTAGCAAATGGCGATGCAGTTTTCACAAATTTAAACTTTTTCTCAAATTGCGTTGGTTTTACTAAATATAGTGAATTGCAATGTGAATTTTATGGTAGAGTGTATTTTAATCTGACTAGAGTTGAAAGTTTGATTTTTACTTGGTTTGAATTTGGCAGATTTTTATATGGCGATGAAAATGAGCTAGGGTATTTTTTTCTTAGGCTGGGGGTTTTCTATAAATGGCAGAATTAAAAATGTTGGGTTATTGATATGTCAGAATTTCTGAAATTCTTCAAACTGTCATAAAAAAGAATTATCAAGATTGAAATGAATTTTTTATTGTTGATTTAAAATTGTATGGTATTTTTTAATGTATCACACAAAACAAAAAACATCAATGGCCACCAAAAATACTAAAAATCGTTATAAAATACATTTTTTTAAATATTAGACCAAACAGGCTATATTATGAAATTAAAAATACAGTTTTCCTTTTTATTTATCATTTAAGATAATATTCATTTTTGGACTTACAGAGATGGCCAAGCATACCGAAAAAAAAAATTCAAATATATCTGAGAAAATCCTTCCTCTATTAATGCAAAATAACCAACTTTTGGTATACAATCAGAATTTCTTATTCTATTGCTCAGATATTAAAGTATTAAAAATCATTGGTAGAGTCACTAAGTTTGCCTTGGATAACAAAATCAAGTAAAAGATATTTGAATCTGTTTGCAATTGAACAAAAGGTTGAACATAGTATTATAACGTATTGATTGTGTTCGATTATGAACATTTTTAATTTGGATGATCTGAATGATCTTATCATTGAATCGGGCATTGGCTCAAGTGAAAGCTCCCATTTGTTTTACGGCAACAATCAATAACTAAAATTTTTTGGTTTTCACTCTCTAGTGGATTTGAACTCACAATATTTTCCATTACAATGCAATCGAAAAATGTGTTACCGTTAGGTCACACTGCCTTATATGTAAATAAGCATATTAAAAATTTGATACATAATAATAATAATGTCAGAGTTATTTACTCCTCATCATCATCATTAAAAGATTGATTATCTTCTGAGTCACTATCCAAATCTTCCTCACTTTAATTTCATCTTGAGAAAGATATCTTTGATTGTTGGTGATGACAAACCCTAATCATTTACACATCGTCCATGTGAATATGGTTTGGTGCAGAAATGCTTCCCAGCATGCTTGCAAGCATTTGTTTCACTTCTTCGATATTTGAAGTTTTTGGACAAACTGACGATTTTTTTTGCCCAAAAAACCACTAGCAGAATCATACCCTGTAAGTACGTGCAACTGGATAAATATGTTGGATAACTAAACAACAGAAAATAGCATAGCAATCAAAAAGTTTCCTATTGTGGTATAGAACGAGTGGAGCATCTAACTTGTGTGTAGCAGCAGCGGAAATAACCACAAAATCTTTAGCATCTATCACAATAAGTGTTACTGCATCATCCAATATCATTTTACTTACAGGTGTAAATAGTTTGGTTTTCCATTTCCACAAGATAAAAACTTACTCTCCCTGTAGTGTGTTTAAATGATTCATTTTGATCTTTAACTAGTTGAGAAATTTGATTTTCAAGAAATTTTTTTTTCCCACTTTTTCTGAAAAACTTTCCCAAGTCAAGATAATGGCAGTATCTGACTTTGGGTGTATGGCAGTATCTGACTTTGGGTGTATGGCAGTATCTGACTTTGGGTGTATAGCAGTATCTGACTTTGGGAATATGGCAGTATCTGACTTTGGTTGTATGGCAGTATCTGACTTTGGGAATATGGCAGTATCTGACTTTGGGTGTACATTATGGTTAAAAGGTTTGCTTGCTCTTTTATGTTCTGCATCTTTTACAGACCAATCAGACAAGTTTTTCTTATAATTAAGTTTTCTGGATTTCAAGTTTAGTTGATGACCTACTTAACATTAGTAAACTTTACAAGTGTGTCTTTAATGGTCATGATTTTGTATACTGTTTGACAGTTTAGGTTCACTATGGCTATGTTTTTCATTATACTTATCCGTCCACCTTTTATCTTACTGTCTTTGTTCTTGTAAATTTCACTGGTTTTATCAGGTGGAATTGATGAATATGGTCTACCAATCAAAGAGAAAGAAAAATTTCCGCCTGCTATCTATTGTGAATCTGCATCATTCAAATTCTTTCTGTTAACCCAATATAGTCTTATATAGTGTGAGTAATGTACGCTGTCGTAAATGGCTATCCATGGAAGAATTTGCTTCAATGAAAACAAGTATTTTTCCCATTGATTGTTGCTTACTTCCAGAAAAATGTTTATTAATAGTTCCCATAAATGGTAGTTGGATATGGAATGATCCAAGAACAGGTAGAATCTTTTCATATTTGATGGGATTTTCATATTTTACTTCTGAAAAAAGTGTGGAAACTAGGTGGTCACCAAGAAGCTGTATAAAAGTCATATTTTTAAATTCTGCTGGGTTTTCTGGATGCTTTGGGAATGTGTCAAGTGATGAAAGGTTTCAGATTTTACTTGAGGATTACTAATTTCAGATTTTGAATGTTCCTGTTGTTTGAACTTCCATAGGTGAGATATTCTGACTGTTTGGATTTAAATTAATTGCCAATGCAAGCATGAAATATTAGATGTTCTGATACTTTAGTTTCTGATGGTTTTGAAGTTACTGCTAATAGAGCTAGATGTCCTCTAACTGAAGTTTTGTAGGAGTTTACCTTGATACAACCAGTATACATAGATCTCCTTGTTTTATGTGTTAGAATTGTCAATCTAAGTGGTGCTTTCTTCTTTTGCTCATTTTTTCGTCAACTCTTTCTCTGTTCTGTATCTTTATCTCCCAATGTAGTTTTATCGTTTTGTTCCTTTCTGCATCGTTCTAAATATGTTTTAGTAGATAATTTTGACCAGCATTCCAGTTTGTATTCTTGTAGACTGTATCATATGGATCAGGGTTTCTCTGAGTTTCTGTTATAACCTTTAAGGCACCAATATTTTATATTTAGTTTTTAATCTCCTGATCAAGTGTTTAAATACGTGTTGTTATACCGAAAGCTTATTATCAGTTTCGTTTACAATGTAGCGCATTTTGTTTATTAAATAAAAGAAAAATATCATAAAACCTTGAATCTTCAATAAAAAATTCGTTTCAATCTTGGTAATTCTTTTTTATGACATTTTTAAGAATTTAAGAAATTCAAAAGTATCAATAATCTGAATTTTGAATACTGTCATTAACAGAAAACCTTCAGTTTGCGAAAAAAAATACCAGCTAATTTTCATCGCAACATGAAAATCTACCAAATTCAAACCTAGTCAAACTGGGGGGAAAAAAATGAAATCCTTATATTGCACTTTAAGTGATAATTTGAACACTGATTTCTAGATTGGGAGAGTTTTTGGAGAATCTCAACTAGTAAGTTCACTTCCTATCAGCAACAACATTCAAAGAATAAGTTGCATTCATCAGATGTTTTGCTTCAATATTATTTTTTGTATGGATCACAGAAACAGAAACCATTTACAGTCAAAGATATTGAAAGTAAAATAGGAGGTAAAGAGTTAGAATTAATTATAATATTTTTACACCTATATTTCATGTGCTTTTTTACCATTGTGGGAGAATATTTTTTGACAGTGACGATATTGGGAACAGGTCTTTTTTCTAAGAAAAGTAATAAATAAACAAGCACTGTATGATCAAATTCATTTGCCTGTTATGAAGGGTAAATATTCCTGGTGTCCATTGGAAATTGAATTTTTTTAACTTTCATTAGTTACTAAAAAATTTTCCTTATTTTTTGAATGAAGTTAGGGATTAATGGGGCAAATAATGTTATGATCATGGATTTCTAAAAAAAAAAATAATAATTTAGTCCAATTTTGGGTAAATCATGCAAAAAGTTAAATCTTTAATGAAATTCATTTAGTTTTTTTTTTTAGTTTTTTTTTTTTTTTTTAAATTTTCGTTTTTAAATAGGGTCCAGACTCGCACCACTTGCTTTCATAGATAAAAACTTATCGCTAAACATGCTTAAAAGGACTTTAATTTGATAAGAAATGTTTTCAGTACCTTTGGTTTCAGAATTAATATAAAATTCTTGTGCTAATGTAAATCTAATAATTCAAATGTAATTTCTATACTCATCTTCAGATGTTTAATTTATTACCTAGGCAAAAAAACTAATATGAATATATAGATTTTGATAAATTTATTTTTGTTTCAGGGCTCGTTTCGTTGAATGCTGGGCTAAACTCCAAGATTTGTGTTCAATTTTTTAAAGATTTGTTTACAGAGCCTTCTACCATTCGTGTTTCCATAGAATGTTTATATTTCGATGCGTTTTATGTGTCTCAAAATTTTCTTGAAGAAAACAATTATTTACTTGTGTCTCCAATTGTGAAACTGGGGCCAAGCCCATGCACATTTACTAAGTGTGTAAAAGTTACATTGCCATTGTGTAAAGGTAAACATTTTATTGTCCTAGAACATTAAAAATTTTTGTGAATAATTTCATGGGAATCTTTTAGCTGTTCTGTATCTTTATGGTTGTCTGGCCGAGAGGATATTGCATTGGTCTCCAGATCCTAGAGCTGTGGGTTCAAACCCATCTTAGAACCAATGGTTTTCTTTACCGTAAGCTCAAATAGGAGCTCTTAAGTACACCAGAACCCCATGGGTCCTTATGTAATAAATAGTTCGAAAAACTATTTATTGGACCCATGTTAAAAATACAAGTATATTGGAAATACGTTGTCCAATTTTCATTCTCGATTTCTATATCTTAAGAGAGGATGGTTGGTACATCTTGATGTAAAATGTCAGCTGGTATTGATACCTTAGGTGTTTAGGTATAAGCCTTTTATGAGTTCTGTTTAGCTCTGCAGCACCACATCTATTTCACCACAAGCTATTTGTCTATAACCTGACCTAATATAAAAATGTATATATTTTTTCTTTTTTTGAAATTTAGGAGAAGAATATTTGTTGAACGGAAAAATGATTGTTATGTATAGTGAAACTGAAGTTGGTCAGCAACCGCAGTGGATGTATTTAAATACAGAATGTGAAGTTGATATGAAAAAATCTACAGTGACATTTAATACTTACCATTTTACGATGTTTGCTGTTTTTTGGAACATTCTAGACTCAACTTTACCTGAACAGGTTAAGTTACATGCCACCTCACATCTTCCGCATTTCAGTTTCTGGGTTGAGTTCAGAGTACTAATGACGGAATATCGAAATAATGAGCAGTTTGGACTTTGTGTTGTGTGTTCTCGGTTTGGAAGCCAGGTTCCTCAGGTGTCTGCACAATATCCACATGAAGTTGGTATTTGTAAACCAAGGAAAATTAGGACTGGAAAATTAAGAATTCAGTAAGTATTTTTATCAAAAATGAATGAAATGAAGGCGAAACCATACCAGTTTGAAAACTAGTTGAAAATTCACATTCCAATTATGCTGGAATATTTTATAGCAGATATTATTTCTGTGATAAATTAAGCATGCCTGCCATTTTGAAAGAAAGTTATCTTGTAAAGATTCAAGTTGAAGTGTGGTCACTTTAGGCCTTAAAAATTTTTTTGTTGAGTAACCTCATTCCCCGGCACTGAAATGTGTCAAATTTGGTTAAAACTTTCCAAATTATTACTTTCCAATTCTGCTGAAATTTTTTTTGGTGTTTAAAAATATTATTTATTACTCTGCATTTTAGTAATTTTCGGCCCCAGCCCCCATGACCCCAATTACTTGACAATTTTTTTCTAAAAGAACATTTTTAAAATTAAAATTAAGGCAAGGTCATCTCAGACTTAGTAAAAAAAATGCTTAGCTTTTTTTTAAAAAATACTTTCATTTGTAGGTTGAAGAATTTCTACTAAATTAATTCAAATTGTTGGATTTTTTGGTTACTTGAAGATCCACTGTAAAATATTTGACAGTTATTTCAACCTGAAATTGCATACCAGGCAATTATACATCGTTTGATTTTACATACATATTACACTTAAATGTAAAAAAAATAATGCAGATATTTTTTTTACGAAGAAAATTTTCAACTTTTCTTCGATGATTAGCTTGAACCATCATTTTGGTTTTTGATTTGTGTTGATGTTTGATTTGTGCTGATGTTATTTGTTTTCATTATCTGAATTAGAGTAATATGTATACTCATCAAATGGTAGCAAATGCGATTAAAGGATAATCTGGATTAGTTATTTCTGTAAACTAAAATTGTCGAGTTTGTAATATTTTGAAAACTTTTATTTATAAAATCAATGCCTTTTAGATTAAAATCAGGATTGTTTGCTCCTGACAGACTAGCTGGTGAGACAAGTTTAACAAAATACATTGATTTTGGTGGACATGATTTTGATGTGCATTATGCTTGTGTGTTTAACAGTAAGGATATTGTCGATGTTGGATTATTTGGTAAAGTCGTTGTGAATAACTTGGAAGAAGAATTGTCTTTCAATCTCATTCAGGTGAGACTAACTTTAATGTTTTAAGAAATCTTTGTTCATTTACAAATCTCAGTCAAATGGATTTAAATTTTTCATTAATAACTGAAACACCTATTTATTTATTTTATTTTCACTGGAAAATTTCATTGGATGGAAGTAGCTATCCATATTTTTCATCGAGCTAAAAGTTTCCATTTTCGTAACTTATAAATCAGGAACCATTCAGAAAGCATGATTGGGAATAATTCCGTTGAAATGATGTCTTGTACAATAGTTTAAATGATGTAAAACATTTTTTACAAATGTTTCATCAAATTTATAGAACTGTGAACCTAAAGATATCTACAGTTGTACCCAGAACCAAGAAATAAAGAATTTGACAGGTAAGTTTTTTAAAGTAGGCTTAAAAAAATTTTAAGAATGGTTTTAAATCGATACAGATCAATTTTAGGAATTTTTGAAAGTAATTATTTTGGTGTCTATTGCAGACAGTTCACCTGTGTGTGGGGGTTCTTATACTACTTTACTGTAAGTAGGTTAGCATTCAGCTGTAAACGCTTTGCTCCATCACTTCATTAAATAATTGGAATTTTCTGCCGCACATGCTCACTTGTTAAGACCAAGTACTGCAGTACATACTTTTATTTGAAATATTTGCTGCAAAGGCTGATACAATCCTGAAATTCCTGGAAATCCGTCAGTGAAAATTGTCCTGGGAGTTTTTTAAAATATCCTGGAGATGTCATGGAAATCCCCTCGAATTTCTTTGATTATCGTGTTGTTAATGATGATCATCATCATGATTAAGATGGAGAGTAAGCTATCTGGTTCCCTGCCAAAAAAGCAAGCTATCTTTTTTTATAAAAATATATTACCATTTTTAGGAAGCCTCTCGAAAATATAATAAATTTATCTGTAGTTATGATTTTTGAGAAATTAGTTGGTCATATTTTTTCAATAGAAGTATTTCACTTCAAGTGTCCATTTCTCACATGTATTTAATTTCGGTTTCAGAGTGCACTTTTAGTTATAATTTGTTTTTTATTATTATTACTTAGAAACTCTTGGCATGGAAGATTATTTATGGCATGAAGTTGCAATTAGCCTTGGTTACACAAGGTCTGAAATCCGAAGAAAGTTCTCATCATGTAAAGAGCCATTGAGTAAGGTTCTTGCAGATTTTATGTCACGTGGTGGGCAATATAAAGAATATTTTGATACCATGTGCAAAGTTGCAAGGATTTTCAAGCTAAAAGAAACAGAGAATGAAGAATGCCAAGCTGAGCTTGGAAGTTATTGTATTGGTCAGTGATGCTTTCTTTTTATATATATAGGGTAGCTGTATTTGATGTCCCCCATAATTTTGGAAAGTATAGGCTGTCATGTTATGTTTATATTTTTTTTATATTTGCTAATTGGTTATTTTTTTAAGCCTCAAATGGTTTACAAAAATGAGCGTTATTTGAATTTGTTCAAAACAAAACAGACAATATTTTAGCTGTCTTGGTTTGATACTGGGTTATGCCAAACAGGTTTATATTCCTCTATTTGTTTTTCTAAGTATTTGTTTGTTTTTCTGTAAAATTTTGCGCAGGTTTTGGCAACATAAATGATATCTTAACCCATTTCTTTATAGAAAAATCTGAAGCTAAAAAAAAAAACAATGAAATCTGGTATGAAATTTCTGTCAACTTTTAGAAACTTTTTAATTTTGCATATGGAGTTAGGATATTTTGACCCATATGAATTCCTGTAACTATCACTACATAAAACTGAAATTCCTTGTGAGGTGCCCTTGGTCTTGGTTTTGATACTTGAAATAAAATTCACTGAATTTTCCACGCGTTGAAAACCCTCTTTTTCTGATCACTGGCCCTTAAATTTCGTACTGAAATATATATTTTTTTTTTTTTGAAATGTGTGTTGCTAAAAAATATTTAGTTATGGTAAAAACTTTAAGGAAAACAAATTAGTCACAAACATTTTTGTTTAAACTATAAGTTCATTCTCCTGTAACGATATTTATTATCTCAAATTTTTGTCGATTTCTAGAAGGGTTATCATTTTAGACAAGTTGAGATAATACATAAAAAACTTTTTATCAGTGGTTTTGTGTGCATCTGGCTTATTATACAAAACCCAAAATTGTCTTGCTCTTGTTCGATTTCATGATAATTTTAATATTAGATCTTGAAGAAACTTCAGCAAAGAAGAACGAATCTCCACGTAAACGAAAACATGAGGAAACGTACACGAAACAAAGACTAAGTGAGTCTGATTTGGATGACATTGCTGGCGAAATCTCTAGAAATTGGATGTCAGTAGGCAGGAAATTATTAGTAACTGAACATGAAATAAGAGAAATTAATTTAAATTTTAGACATTGCGGGGAAAAGGAAAAGGCTTTTCAAATGCTACATACATGGAAAGAGAGGGAACCCGATAATTGCCATAATAAATATTTGTCAAACGTACTAAATAAATCAGGACTAAAACAAACTGCTCGAAATTGCCTCTATTAATTTTTTTGCTCTCTGTTTTTTCAGTATCTTTCTAATCAGTGTGTGATTGTTTATCTTCATTCATCTATTTTTATTTAATGTTGAATTATATCACTCCTGGATATCTTCTTCTTGAACTTTGACCTTATTCTACTTTTCTTGTTTTTTTTTTTTTTTTTTTTTTCTCATATTTTAGGAGGCAATTGAGCAGATTTAATATGTATATTTGTAAATTGAAATTTTAGTATTAAAATATGATATAACCAATTGGCTTGTTGTGTGTGCTTCTACACAAAACTAACCAGTCCAGTTCTTTACACGCCATGTTACGAGTCGCTGGTCGAACTCAATAACCCTGGATGGGCAAAGCATGAGGTGTAAAGAAGGGGAAGGTTTTTTTCTTAAGAAATAAAAAATTTGTATTTTAAAATTTTTTATATTTTTGATTTTATTATATTTCGAACTTTCTTATTTTGATTCCATTTTTATATTTGATATTTTCATTATTTTGCATTTTTATCCTGTTTGGATATTTTTATTCGCTTTTTAAGATTTGTCATTTTGGTGTTTTTAACAATTAATATTATCTGCATTTCATGCTGTTTTGTATTATAGATTTTATATTTCTCTATTTGATAGATTTACATTTGTACATACAATTTCAAAAGATTTTTATTTATATTTGTACAAATTGGATTTTAAAAAAGAAAAAGAAAAGTGAAATTAAATGGTTTGATGAACCATAAATAAATTGTTTTTATTTGCTTTACCCCATCCTTTATCTTAACAAATATTCTATTGAGTGCAAAAAGGGTGGGAATATCTTATAGGGCGTTTAAAGCATTCTCTTAATAGTGATAAAAATCGTTAAAATTGTCATTATATTAAGAAACAAAAATTTATGCTATCTATAATTACATCATAACGGTTTTTTCTCCAAGAAATATTTTTAGTCGTTTACGAACTAAACATGTGTTTTAAAAGAAAAACTGTAGGTAAATGTCACTCACTTAAATGCTATAAGCTTTAAAAATTCTAGATTGCAGAATAATTGATTCGTAATTTGTCCCTGGTTTGCAGACTCAGACTGCATATTTTTCAGATAAATATATTAATTCGCAACCCTTCGTTCAAATATTTCTCTTGGTTATCAGCTAATTTCAGTGTTTTTTCTTTCATAAATCATTAATTGTGTAGTGAGAAATTTCCTAGAAAAACGTCAAAAAAAAAAACATGATTTTAAAATAATTCCGAGACTTTTTTTAATTTCCCTTCCACATTTACTGCAAAATAGTATTTTGGAACAGTTTTCAAAATTTTAATTCAAAAGCTAGAACTTACGCGATAGAATGTGAAACTGAGAAAAACGCGATTAAAGTTGTACGTAACCAGCACATTCTTCTTTTTTAACTATAGAGGTGTCACAAATTCATCATGGCAAGTTTAGTAAAGGAAGTATATTTGAGCTAATGCAATGCAATTGAACTAAAAAAATTTTTTTGTACCGGTCGACTCCATTTTTGAAGATTTGACATGATATATTGCACATGTGTTTTTATACCATTTATTAACATTTTTATCACTTGAATGTTTACTATTTGATTTCTTGATATGTACTTTTGACAACACAGTCTAGAACTTCTCAGGTTACAACATATTGCAAAGAAAACTTCGATTTTAGAGGTCCGACCGATTTTCTACCAAACATCATCATCGATTGTCGCAGCAACATTGGCTAAAATTTGATTCGTCAATGGAATAATGTCAATCTTATGTGGATTACTATAGAAATCATACTGCTGGGGTTGTGACACTTTTTACATGTATAGAACAGAAACGTCGATTAGTTTATATCCTTCTGGTATTGTTGATCGCGATGACACTTTTCGTAATACAGATCGTACTGAAGCAGAACTGGTTAAAAGTTTGGATGGTATCGGTGTTAAATAGACTGTTTCGCTGAGGCCTTGAAAGGGATTTGTTTATATTTAGTATGTGCAGATGTTAAGGAATGGATAAATGATGATTGTGTGACAGTAAAATTTCCCCTCTCAACTTCTGTAGTTTGCTGGTGTTGTTGTTGTCAATAGCAAAATAAACTACGGATGCGGATTTACTCCCTTGTTGGCTAGATTCTCCTTGTATCTCAAGAGAGAATTTTTAAGCCGAGTTGGCACAGTAGTAGGACGCTTGCCTACTAAAAGAAAGGTTACGAGTTTGACTCCCACCTCTGGCGGAAATTTATTGCTATGTTGTTTCTGAGCAAAACTCATTGCGTAATGCAAGGCTTGTTCAAATTGGTCGGGTTGTTTAGTTGAGCGAATTTCTTAGGTGGAAATGGGCGTTCTAAGTACTCCAAGACCGACCAAGTGGGATATTTGTCAGAAATTTAACTATGAAAGAAAAAAGCAAATATTGAAATGCTAGGATATACATGATTAAGTAGTATATATCCATTGTTAATACATTAATTTAGTGCTTTAATTTTAATGTCTTTCTATAGTAATAAATTCCCTTTTTCTATAAAAATTTGTCACTTTTATCATTTAGAAAGAGGAGAAAGCAAAAGCCTTCACCTCCCAAAAATTTGAACTTTTGTGAGTTGAAGGCTGATCAAGGGGGGTTCTGTTCGAGCAGAACGTATAACTTATGGGTAGATTCAGAGCGGAAGTGGTGGTATACACGAGCACGAGAAGAAGATAAAGAAATGAAGGCAGAAGAAAGGAAAAGACGACTAACATTGAGGACGTTAGCAGCACAGGAAGTGAGAAACTGTATATATACAAAAACAATATTACCAATAATTTATTAGTATAGTTATACCTTTAATGCTTATAATTTCAAATTACCGCTTCTCATATTCCTGGCTGCTTATTTTGTGTTTATCTTCCTTTGTTTTTTTGCCTCTTCATCTTATTTTTATTTGCACTACTTCACTTCCCCTTGATTTACCCCCAATTTGTATTTTTTCTTTGAACAAGACGCATTGTGTCTTTCTTTCAGGCTGCAAAACTCCTTAAGGGGGAAACCCCCTCTATTTTTATTTTTCATTTTTGGGAAACAAAATATTGTCAGATCATTAACATATAATAA
>JAUZNK010061750.1:0-14838 GCA_035046665.1 Euphysa ruthae
CCTTTTTATCCTTCTGACGGCTTGTTTTTAATTAACTATGTATTTACTAATAAAATCTGGAGTCACTCCTTTTTGGTTAGCTCTTGCTATATTAACCTAAACAGCTATCCTAATTCTTTATAATTTACTTTAAGTTATTATGAAAAACTACATTGTATTTTTTATTTGGGTAATTTTGAAAATACTTTTCTTAAACTATTCTTGCAATTTGGAATCTTTGTTGTGAAATAATGCTCAAAAGTTCTGCAAACATTATGAAAATGACTCCTGATTTTACAAACTTGCAAAGAAAAATATCATGTTACTGGTCTAGGATTATTAAGATTGTATGCACCAAAATAATAGGGATGTAATTATATTTAAAAAAAAATTTATTTAGTTATCAAAAACCATAAAGAAGTTAAAAGCTAATCATCGACTTATTCTAAGTGGTACACCTATACAAAATAATGTTTTGGAATTATGGTCATTATTTGACTTTCTTATGCCGGGATTCCTTGGAACTGAGAAGGAATTCACTGTAAAATTTGGGAAACCTATTCTACAAAGTAAAGACGCAAAATCATCTTCTAAAGAGCAAGAAGCAGGTAGATTTCGATAACTTACAAGATTTGACAGTTTTTTGGTTTTGGTTTGATCAGAATTTCCTTTTTAATTATATTGGTGCAAGTTTTTAGCAATTTCATAGATCCAAATTCTTTATTTGAATTTTCAACTTCATCCTCTTAAGTTACTTGGCTTTATAATTATATATATAATTATATGTATAATTATATATACATGGTTAATTTTTGATGAAATTCAGTATAAATGTTCTAGTTACATAACTCTTATTATTTTCTATCCTATTAACAAAATTTCTTCATTCTTTTGCAAGTAATTTTCTATCTATGTAAAGTCACTACCACTCCCTTTAACCAATAGGTATGTTATCAGTTGTAATACAAACACAAAGATATTTTGGTTTTTATCAAGCACCATTTTACTGAGCACTATTAAGATTTTTATTAATTTTATCACATTTTTATTAATATTAATATTGAGATTGAAGTCATAAAGTTCATAATGGAAGATGTCATTAATTCTATGAAAGTATTTTACTGACAAAGTATGTATTCCAGGACCATTGGCACATCCACATCATGACATCATTGGTTGGAAGAGATTTTATTGTATCATAATGTTCTTGTTTGGGGTAACATTTCTAGTGTTGATAAGTTTTCAGAGGCTACATAATCTACTTTATTTTTTTCTATTGGCTTTATTTTCAATGTATAAGATTTTGTTTTTTGGCTGATTTTTTTTATTTTTTTTTGGAACTCAATTCTAAGCAGCAAGAAAAATATTATTTCTGATGATTGTTATTTCTCAATAATTTGACTTTTAAAGCCCCATTAATAAACTCAAACAGGTCATATTTTTTTGGTATTATTTTTTATTACAGGTGCTCTTGCCATGGAAGCCCTTCACAAGCAAACACTACCTTTCTTATTGCGAAGAGTCAAAGAAGATGTCTTGCAAGACCTACCTCCAAAAATTATTCAAGATTATTATTGCGAACTGAGTCCTCTACAAGTAAGTTGCAACTGCTTTGTACAACTTGCAATTCAAAAAACTGGAAAATACGTAGAAAACTTCTTTAAGCTTTAACATGATATTTTGTAAAAAATATAATTATATTTGTTATGGAAAATGTGTTCCTAATTTGATGGGATTACAAAATGATTATTTCTGATTATTTTGAAGTAATATCATTTTTAATGTTTTTTAACCACAGAGACCCTGGTTCTAAATGAACATTCATTCTAAAGAAATATTTTTTTCATTTAAAATTTTCAAAAACTTATCAAGTTTGGTCAGTGAATGACATTTGTTTACATTTTTTTCTCATGACATTATATTTAGAAGTAATTAGTAAATAGGTAAGTAAATAATTAATTTTTGAAAACATTTGTTCCCTATTTGATTTAGCATTTCAGTGCCGTTAAAAAGTTATGTTCCCTAACTTGGTAAATTTTTTCATGGGGTTATGATTCTACAAAAATTATAATTTCTGGTTTTAACATACTTTCAATTTGAAAGCTTTTACAGCATATTCGAAATGGATGGAATCATTAAATTTTGTATTTCATGTATGCCATTTTGAAATTTTAACCAACATGAACAAAGTTAGTTTTCGAAGATTGCATTTTTTTATTTTGATCAAGGAATTATGTAGAAATCTATTTATAATATTCTAACTCAGGTGAAGTTGTATGAAGATTTTTCGAATTCAAGAGCAAAGAAAAACATTGATGGTGTGATTGATATATCCAGTGAAAAAAATGCCAAACAAGGTGCTGGGCACATATTCGAAGTAATCTATTTTATTTTCTTCTCTGCAATACCATAGCTGATGAAAACTTATTTAACCACAACCCAGTTGTCAATTTTTGTCTATTTTTGAGCATCATTTATACATCATTGTATTATTCATGAATATTGAAAAAATTTCGAACTTGAGTGAAATACAATAAAGTATATTTAGTTTTTAGTATTTAGTTTTCTCTAGGTCAAGTGTAAGAAAACTTTAATTAAGTTTTTGTTTTGCATGTCCTCTTTTTTTGAATTTTTATTTGAATTTATAAATTTTAAAGTAGAAAATGAAAAACTTTCAGTTCCAGTGTAAACAGCTTTCAGTTAATTATGAATGATGCAGCTTTAAATATGGAAAAAATAATGGAAAAAATGATATTATTGATATTATATTATATGAGATTACTTTATATTCAAAAAATTAACATATATCTGAATGCACTACAATGAAGAATATTTTTTAGAAAACTCGGAAAAATAGTTTTTTTTTTTTAGTTTCACACTATATATTTTTAAGTGGAACCAATCCTTTCTTTACTCATTATTATATTGTGACTTTATAGGCATTGCATTATTTGCGCAAAGTTTGCAACCACCCTTCACTTGTCATCACACCTTCACATCCGGAATACCCTTCTTTATGCTCTGACTTGACCGGAAACAAGACATCACTTAGCGATATCCAACATTCAGCAAAACTAGTCGCTCTTAAGTTAGTTGCTCTTAATTTTGTTTATTTTACATTTCTCTCTTGATGTATGTGTACATTTTTTATAACAAAAAAAATATTCTTTGCAGCTTGTTTTTGCAATTTTGCGGTCAGTGAGACCACAGATTAAGGGAAAGAGGTTAGCACCCAAAACGAACTGCACCCATTCTACTCACTTATTTATACCTTGTTTTGATATGTCTGCAATGGTTCTTACGCAATGATGTGTACCCTCTCCCATAAATCTGGATATGTTTGGATCATGATTATATTTGCTTACTTGCAATTTTAATCATACTTAAATTGAAAATCATATACTTTTTGCATTTTAAATTTCAAACGTCTTTGCAGGGTAGTAATATTTTTTTTCTATTTTTTTTTTTTTTTTTTTTTTTTTTTTTTTTTTTTTTAATTCAGACCAAACTATCAGTGAATAAAAGTACTCTCAAATTTACTGCATTGATTAATTTTATCAAAATTCCTTTTGGGGACGCCAGTTATTTCCAATTACTGCTTAAAATTGATGTTTCTATTCACCTTGTAATTATTTTATATTTTGAATTTTAAATAACTCCCATTTAATAGTTACTTTTACACTTTAGACTGCTGAGATTTTTTTCCAATCTGAAATAACTTTATGTATATATAATATAAGTTAAACATTATTACAATATCTTCTTTGATTTCATTTTTTATCAACTTTTTCTATCAGCTGACGACTTCAGTATAAAATTCCCAACAAGATTTTAGTTTGCAGAAAAAAAATGATGTTGACTGATGTTTCTAATATTGCTCTTTTTGATTTTTATTCTAGGCAGTTGCTTTTGGATTGTGGTATCGGATCAACAGAAATTTTAAATCAAGATGATACAATCAATTCGGTCGTTTCACAACACAGAGCTCTTATTTTCTGTCAGATGAAGTCTATGTTGAGCATAATTGAAAATGATCTTCTAAAGTAAGTATTCTTTAATCAAGTGATATCACAATATTGATTAAACTAAGATTAGAGTAAGGTTTTGAGGGAACCAATAATAAATGGAATGCAGCTACTTTTTTTTAGATTTAAGATTAATTTGTTTTATTAGCCATTTGTCTAAGCCATGTATGACATCACTCATTTTATTCTCTGAACTGGAATTCAGATTTTTAAAGAAGAATATTGAGTTGGTAATTCGTTTTAAACATATCGATATTTTTTTGTTAACTTATAAACTTACAAAGTTTTAACTAACGTTATTCAAGCTCATTTTAGGCAAGCTACTGTAAATTTGATCAATATCCTTGCCAAAAGTATAGTTTGTTTTGTCAAAGTTAGGACCACATTATATTTAATAAGTTTAACTGACAGATAACTTATTATTCAGTGTTAATCTTTCACCAGTTAAATTAGATTATTTTCCCATTAAAATAAAAATTCTTTCCTCAAAATCGTATTTTTTATTTTAATATCACTTACATGAAACTGTATTTCTATCAATCAGAATTTCATTCAAAAACTTTTATTGCATTAGTAGCTATATTAATATCACTTAGTATGTAACTGCATTTAAATTAATCATTTTTGTACTTTGTTTTTTTTCTGTCAGTGTTTAGATTAAACTAAGTTTCAGTATATAAAGGTTTGCGAAAGCATGGCAAGCTTATTGGCAAACCAAAGTTAAAAATGGTATATGGTAATTATCGATAGAACAAAAATGCAACAGAATTGAACAAACAACAATTTTTTTTACGCTACCAAAGATTAATAAACCTGTAAATAGAAATAAATTTCTTTGTCGACAGTATCGAAATTAATTTGATTTGGTTTTGATATATTGGATGAATAGATTTTCCAACAAAAAAAATGATTCTATAATATAAGGTATAAATGTATCGTATAAATATAGTGAAATAAAAAATGTTGTTTTTAATTAAAAATATATTTCAATTTAAAATGAATTTAAATTTAACTTACTTTACATAAAGCACCTGCTTTTGTTTAAAGACACAAAATTAAATGTTAGAACAATAAATGTTTAAAATAATCGAATTGAGTGTTTATGATTCTTTTGATTAACATTTAAATAAAATTCTTTGTCGGCAGTATTGAAATTAATTTTACTTGGTAACTATTGTCTCGATTGAATTTTTCTCTACTCTTCAAATATTATTAATAAAGAAATGGGGAGGCGAGACAAAACATAAAAAAATATGCACAAATTTTCTGCGGGTTCAGTGAAAATTTAAGCACGAATTTCCTTTGGAGTCAGCAAAAAAAAACTTCCTTGCTTTAGAGAATTTTTCGCGTTATTGCCAAATGAGCTCCAGCTGCTAAGTTTGCTACGCTCTCTTTTTTGCTTTCACAGTAAATTTAAAATTTCTTTGAAATCTTGTTTTTATGTTTATATTGGTCTTTGTTTTTTATTGGTTTTTTTTTATTTCAGCCCTAATTTAAGAGAAAAAACGTGAATAAACATGTTTTTAAAAAGTTGAATAATTATATAAGACTTCTGTACCATAAAAAATTTTTTGACTATTTATAACTGATGAGAATCCTTGTATTTCAATATAACATTGTGTTATGTAAATATTGGAATAAAACTAATTGGTGAAAAAACCAAGCATATATGCTATATTTTGAATTCAATGCTTTTATTGATTAGATCAGAAAAGTGCAAATACCACGTAAAAACTTAAAAAATAAGCTCAAAAATATAAGAAAAAATATGTATTTTTTTGAATATTTTTAACTCTGCGGAAATGCCTTTTAACTTACAATTATCTATAAGTTTGTGTAAATTAGGGCCTACCTAAAAAAAACTTAAAAAAAAATCCCATCAAGATTTTGTATTTATATGCAAATAATTTGATCAAAACTTGTTTCCTTTAAGCATTGTTTTAATTAAAATCCTGTTTTAGATTTTCTAGATCAAACTTTCTTTCTATTATTTATTCTTTTCTTTAGAACCACAATTTTGTTTGAAAAATATTTTCAGGGGATTAATTTCTCACGGGTATAACGGGAGAAGGCTTTAAAAATAGCAAATTTATTCTTTTTTTTTTTTTTTTTTTTTCACAAAAGTTTGCAAATTTGCAATATTTTTTTTCTCCGTTCCCTTCACATAAATTTTCATGGAATTTTATTTTTGAGGTTAATTTGCATGTTATTAAACCTTTCATCGCATACTTTTTCAAAATGCATCTATTCAATTTTGTATCAAGTCGTAGAATCTTAGTTAGCATATTTCAATTTATTTTTCCGTTTGTATAACTGAGTTTTGATTTAGATTTAATTATTTTCATATTTATTTAACTTAAGGTTTTCTTTACCAGTGCCTTATCCAATTAGCCGCAACCTCACTAGATCGTGATAAAGTGGACTACTTTTCCATATCCAAACAAAAAAAATTTGGAATTAAGATTTTAGAAATAAATAAAACTTAGAAACACAATATCAAATATAACATTGTAACAGAAATAACGATTAACAATATAACAGAAATAACGATTGTATTAATAAATCTATTCAAATAGCTTTTTTTTCTATTTAGGCGACATCTCCCAACGGTGTCTTATTCACGGCTGGATGGAAGTGTCCCTGCAAACCAACGCCATAACATAGTGCAAAAGTAATAATTTATTTGCTCATTCAGCATTTAATTATTTTGAAAGTATTGCATAGTTGGATCTTAGTATTTTTCAGACAAGATAGATCCTTTAAATTCATGCTTTATCTCTGTCTATCTATCTATCTGTCTGTTTTAATTAAATTTTGTCGCAAGCTGGGTACCACAGATGCAAAAAAGAAAAAATTCCGAAATTTTGGTAAGAAATTCTCCTTTTTCCGTAATTTTAAGCCTTCATGTCTTTAAGCTGGTGTTAGAAGAAAGTAATTCTGATTATTCAGGCATGTAGCCTTAAAATAATTTTACAGGCACCATTAACTTATTTTCATTTCCTTCTAAAGTTTACCAATCAAATGAGTTGAAATTTTATATAACGTTACAAAATAGTAATTTTTGCTCAAGTTTTCAATTAAATCAACATATTTCAATAAATTAATTATTCGATTTTGAAATCTTGGGAACAAATTTCATGCTAGATGGCTTCAAGAGCATTTCATTCTCGACCTCAGAGCGGGAGAATTTGAAAGACTCTTAGTTCCAGATATATATTGATAATAAAAGCAGGTTATAATAATTTAGTTTTATGTAATTGTATTAATATCACTTATCATAATGGTGATTCACAATGATCTCATACGATAACCTTTTCCGATAAAATCCCTCCTCTAGAGCTTTGGACTACTGCTTAACCCCCTTTGATTATTTCAATTTAATAATCTAATATAAGTTCACTTATTTATTGAATTAATTATTTAAAAAGGTATAAATTTGTATTATGACATATTAGGTAGTTCATCAGACCAAATCGAATAGTTTAAATTATAAATATGAATGGAGCTTTACAATTTCAATAAGTCTAGCTGTTGTCTTATAGATTTAACAACGACCCTAGCATTGACGTGTTGCTATTGACAACGCATGTTGGTGGTCTGGGGTTGAATTTGACTGGTGCAGATACTGTCATATTTGTTGAACATGATTGGAACCCCATGAAAGATCTCCAGGTGATTTTTTTTTTTAATTTACATTCCTTTTACATTATTTGATAATACTCCTTGCATATTTCACTCAATATAGTTATTAAAATTTCGGAAAAATTCTTTGCTTGCATGGAAGTTAAATCTTGGATTTCAAAAAAAAAAGGCTTTATAACATTTTATTGTATCTACTGACATAACACATTTACAAATTCTTTAAATATTTCACTCATAAAAACATGAAATAAATTTATTTTTTTGTTAACATCTTGTGCGTATTCCTTCTCCACTGAGTCTCCTATGATTGCCAGTTTTTTTGCTACCACTGTACGTGCGTATTCATTTTTTCCTTCTACGTCTTCGTTTACTTCCGCTTGTGTTAAAACCCTTCTATCATACGCAATTTCTTTTTCGCATTCTATTAGATTTTCTATCGGAAAGAAGGTACAAATATTTTGATCAAGGTTCTTTGGAGATGGACTGCATGATGCGTCTATGTAAAAATCTACCCATATATGTGATAGCGTTAGTGCTCGAATCTTGTTTGCATACATACTAAGTAAAATAATAAATCTATTGGTTTTTAAACCTAAGAAAATCTAAAAAAGGGTTATGTATTAACCATATTTTATTTTTTTTTTTACTTGCCTAGACTGCTCCCAAGAATTATTTGATGAGAGGGATCCACATAAAAGTGTTCAGTATTATTTTCTTGGGCCATTCACTAAAAAAATGCTTTTAAACCAATCACGTAATGTATTTTTTTCCACTTGCTTTATATCCTCCCTGATTTAACCTTGAGATAACAAACTATTAAATTTTTTTTTTTCAAGTATTGCTTTGGTAAATTTTTAACTATGCAGAAATCCTTATTCATTCGAAAGTTTAAAAAATTTGCTGACTATTCGTCCCTTGAAAATTTTTGTTTTTAAATTAATTAAATATGCTCGCTTTTGATATTGTTGTTATAATAAAATGGAACACATAAATTCTATTACTTACCCTACTCAGATATCCATTACTAATAGCAATATCTGCCCACGCAGTTTTATACACCTTTATTAGTGAATTCCAAATCCTTTTGCCTTCTTTTTCTGTTAAAATGTCTGATTTGCTGCAAAACTAACCTTGGATAACTGAGAAATCGGGTTATGACGTATTTAATAAATTCCTTTAAAGCGTCCTTAAAAAAACTATCGTTTCCCCTAAATTTACTTCTTTTTTTTGCTGTTTGTCGGATTTTTTTCAAAAAAGTTTGGTGCTAATCCGTATACTTGTTCTCAGTTTGTTTATTTTGTGGATTGTTTTATATATAGTAACAACGTATTCTCGTTGTCAAATGACAAAGATTTATATATTTTCTTTTCTAAATGTTTAAGAGTTTTATATTCATATGTGATAGGAATCCAAATATTTGTAGGAATAAATATTTAAGAATATGTAATAATTTACATAAAATATTTAGAAATAAAATTAAAAAATGGAGTTTTTTTATCCTATATATTACACATCAAGGGAATGAAATTTTGAAAAGGTGAGAAGTTAAATTGTGTGAAAACATAATGCCAGTGAATTTTCTCGAAAACTACGAAAAGTTTCAATAAAACGTATAATTTGTTGAGCTCTTTTACCTCACTGAATAATTTTGTGAAACCTCAGGTGGCGACTCTTGCTAAATTGGATGTTGAAAGTTTCAAAATTCTTTTTTTCTCGAAGTTCTCGGTTCTAAAAAGCTTTGGTTTGTAACTAACCTGATCAATGTTTGGACGAATAAGTGAAAATCAAACAGCTGCTTAATTTTCGCTTTCTATGAGTAATCTGATCATGTAAGACAGCCGTTATACTAAACAAATCTTCTATTACTTCTTTTTTTCGGATTTATTTCCGTTACCCTTTGAAATTTTTTTTTTTAAACCGCTTGATCCTCAATATTACGCTGGCTATGATTATCAATGCTTACTAACATTTACGACAATCTGCACTTATAAACTTTAATTAACTAACGGTTCATTTAATAAATAACAATATTTATAAGCCTTGATTTTCATTATAACTAGCACAAAATAAGTGTTTAATAATTTTATAGGCAATGGATCGAGCTCATCGAATCGGCCAGAAGAAAGTCGTAAATGTATATCGTTTGATTGCACGAGGTACGCTTGAAGAGAAAATTATGGGGTAAGTACAGTTTCAAGTATGTAGGATATATAAAGTGGTTCATTTTAGAAACTTATAGAATACTCAACCTCACATTTATCCACTGGTAAATTCCGCGAAGAATTTACACGTTTCCGATATATCAAACTTGTTGACTTTTTAATTGATTTTCTCTCTTTCAACCCTATTTAAATGTATTATCAACGTGTATGGCTTTAATGTATCATCAACGTAGATCGCTTCACTATCGGTCGAAAGAAATCAGCATTTTAACGTTCATTAATTTTATTTTACTATTTTAGCCTGGCTACTAGAACAAAATTAATATATTTAGTTCATACTTTATTCTTACCAATATAAATCAATACAAATTCACGGAAAACTTCAGGAAAAATTTCTGCTTACTACGGTACTCAGAAAGGGTGCTTTTTAACGAGAAAGATTGTGGAAATTAATTTTTTTTTTGAGATTCTTCTTTGTAAATTTCTTGTAGTTTTGGTAACTTAAAAATCTGGAAAAAACCGCGTTAATTTATTTTATATTAAAATTCAGGGAAAAACCTCGAGATTTTTCACTCAAGGAAAACCACTTTGATAATTGACTTTCGGAAATAAAGTTTAAATATTTATTTGTGTACAACATTTTCCAAACTTACAGGGGTTGATTTTAAAAGCGGATTGGAAATATTAATTGTTCATCGTTGTTTATTCTGCCATTTTTACTAAGACGATAAAATAAGAATAAACTCTTTTACTCCTGATATTAATTATCTTAACTGCTGTTTTTCCTTTATCGGAAACTTCCTTCTTTGCGTATGATATCCTCCTACCTGGCTTCCCAATTATATCTGCTTTCATGTTTAAAACTTTATGTAGGCCAAATTCGAGGAAGATTATTCCTCAAATTTTTCAAGAGGCGGAAATTGTGAAAATTTTCCAGAAATCATGCCCCTGATACTTTAAAAAAATTCAGATTTATAGAGATTAAAGGAACGAATGAGAATTTTTTTTTTTTTTTTTTTTTTTTTTTTAAACAAAAATCGAATTTTCCTTCTCAGCAGTTTAACATTTGTGATTTTATACACCATCTTTCTTTTAGCCTACAGAAATTCAAATTAAACATTGCCAATACAGTTGTTACCCAAGACAACTCTAGTCTCTATTCAATGGATACCACGCAATTGCTCGATCTTTTCACGGTAGGAGATAAAAAAGATGAAATGGAAACGAGAAACGCTGATGATAAGAAAGTTTCAGTAAAAGCTATTTTGGAAGAAGTTGGTGAATTGTGGGACGAAAAACAATATGAAACGGAGTATGATATCGATCAATTTATGAGCTCATTAACTCAGTAATTTCCTGATTACTTCAAATTCTTTATAACGAGCTGATCAAACGACGGGATATTTCGGATGCTACAAATCAAATTGAAATTGAAAAATAGCTTTGAAAATTCAAATAAATGATTTAAAACGTTTTTTCTGTTATATTTTACCCGCAATACTTTTTCTATGTTTAAAAACGAATCTTTCAACTTTTATCAAAATCTCAAAGAAAGGATATTTACCCTGCCGCCATGATTTAGGCCCTGCGATTTTTTTTTTTTTTTTTTTTTTACCTTCCTTTTTATCATAGTTTCGGTGTTTTCAGCAAATGATCTGTATATACCAATTTAGTTGCTCTTTTTAATTTCTTTTAATATTATAATGTTATATTTAATGTTTTATAAAAGGCTCTGAAACTGAGAAATTAACTTTATCAGATGTAACAATACGAGCACAGAAATTTGCTTTATCTCTTTGTAAAAATATATAGAATTTGGATTTCAAACTTCCCATTAGGGCAAATAAAAAGTTTGAAGTGCGAAAGAAAAAGGAAAAATAAAGATGTTGGCCATCTGAAAAAGTCTTATGTTGAAGAGAATACAGAGTCCTATGAGGCAGAGCTCGTGATGCGAAAGAAACTTAGGCGTACTGGTATGATCTTTATTATTTTAGTTTATTAGTTTGCAAGTCTGTTAATCACATATCGCAATGTTATAGATGGTTACATTAAATATACTCTCATTTTTAGACGATAAGCTTCCAAATAGAGTATTTGAAGCAAGGAGGATTGCTTGAGTTATACCAGTTAGAGTAAAGAGAAATCTTGCAATGTCATTTTTCCATACCAATAACTACGAATCCAGAAAAAAAAAATTTGATATGCTGCTATTTTTCAATATATTTTTACAGAAGAAGGTGAGAAGGAGAAATGAGAATATATTGTCAGTAATCACAGCTTTGGTTTTAACAAAATTTTGCTTTTCAGTTACATAAAAGACGGTCATTTGGTTGGTGCAGTTACTTTAAGAATGTGTGCTAATACTCAATGACCACTAGAGTCAATTAATTTAAATCCAAAAATTCTTTTTCCAAGTTGCGTTTGGTTGTATAATCTTTTGTATTCGTAGAGTTTCATCATTAAAGCATAGCTACTAGATCCGCTTTGAAAAGACAGGTTCTAAAAACCGGGGCTGTTTATGACGACTAAAATCTCGAAGCTTTGCTATAGTGTAAACAGCGTATTTCGTCGAAAGTATCACTCACCTTGAGGCGCTTTTTTATATCCACTTGTTACAAAAATATACGAGAAATAATAAGTCCGGTTAAGTATGGAACTAATTTGACAGAATTTATTAAGCACTTTGTGGTCTTATGCTCTTATGAAAAATAAAAACTGCCGCTAAAGCCTAATAATATCAAGACGACTGCTTTTTGATATTCTAATTCTTTTTTTGACAACCGGATTTTTTTTTATATTAACCCACTTTTAAAATGAAATTGAGATGAAAATTACTGTAAAAATTTTAACTAAATATTTAACCATTACGTGTATCATTGGCCATTTATATATTGACTTCTGCCGTTGACGATTTTGTTATAGAGCGAATAAAAGTTTTTTAACTCAATGATCTTAGCGACCCATTTAATTAAAAATATTAACAATTTGAATTTATCCGAGATAAATTCATTAATCGACCATCATCCTTTTTTTGAAAAAATACTTTGATATTTCAAACTTGTTGAAAAGATTATTATAGAGCCTTTGTTAAGCAAATGGAAGAAAAGTTGGCATGCTACATTCAAAAATCTTACCCTCAAGTCTTCTTCAAAAAAAGCAGTGACCCTAGCAGACAAGACTTACCTATGCCAGACATACAATAAACAGGAATTTGCTGAAATAAAAAGATGATGAAACATAACTAATTTTTCTTTTATCGATCAACCTGTGTATGGTACTTCATAATATAAAAATATTAGATCACATAGAAATCATTAGTCGGAATCGCTTAACAGAATTGCGATGTTTGTTTTTAAAATTGTACACACATTTAAGTTAAGGATAAGGAACGATAAAGTCAGGTGATAATGAAAATGCTATGGTTTACCAATGATTTGACATTTTGATATTCTTTTAGCTAGTGTTCGAATTTTCTACCGGATTCACATTCTTGTTGGAAATTTTGCATTATCTCTTAACGGGTAAACAGTTAAAGATAAATATCCCTAAAAAAAAACAAAATATCAAAAACCAAATTAAAAATTGAAATTAATAGTTTTAGAAAGAAATATAATACTAAAATCCACCAGCAATATAAACATCGCCTTTTTCTATAGTTTTGTCATTCTTTAATTTTTTTTCAGCGCAATTATTTCATACAACTCCTACGGTAATTTGATAAATTTAGCCTCTTGTTTTTTATATCCATGCATTCTTTAACAGTATATAAACCTGGAACCATATTTAGCTTCTCATATAGTAGCACGGTATATTTCATGCCATAAATAAAGTTCGCAACCTTATCATATCCACACCGAACTCACCTGTGTCGATCGAAAGAACCGCAAACACCATCGAGAAACGAAAATCCTCGTCTTTGTCAAATACCGTCACACGAAACACCAAAATCTTTTATATTTTTAACGTCTACATCTCTTAATTCATTTGCTGCATCTGCCATTGCTTATTCAGCAACTTCTTCTACTGTAGTTTTATTGCCCCATTGGTTTCGGCATGTCCATCATTGTCGAAAACTTCCCTAGGCTCGAATGGCCTTGACCGAGTGTGCCTATGGTATAAA
The DNA here is from genome assembly GCA_035046665.1 of Euphysa ruthae. Taxonomy (NCBI): domain Eukaryota; kingdom Metazoa; phylum Cnidaria; class Hydrozoa; order Anthoathecata; family Corymorphidae; genus Euphysa; species Euphysa ruthae. Next base: position 13,929 of record JAUZNK010061750.1, read on the forward strand.
CTGATCTTCGATTGATATCAAACCCTCTGTATATCACATGGTCTTGAAGTATAGTATTCATTTTTGTAGTTACACATAAAAGAAATCACAAGTACACAAGGTGCAAGTCCCATTCGGTCAGATATCTTATCGCTTAACGACTACATCAAAGACTCTTGTGTTTCCACAGTATGGACACGCAAGAGAACTTACGTATTGTTATTGGACTGTATGCTGGTGTCAATAATTCTACTGCCAGATATTTTTTGTTAGAGCTTATTGGTGCTAAAGCAATACATGCTTATACCCTTCGATTATATGTAGATGATAAATTAATTCCAAATTCACTAGCTATATACAGATTCTATATTTGCTACATTATTTATAGTTGAATTTGTTTCAATATCAGATTCAATAGAATGTTCGCCAATAATATCACAGTCTACTCTCTTTATACTGTTAAACCTTTTCCCGTAAAATCCTTTATTTTTACCTCTATACTTAGTAGGTTGTTTCTCTGCAAAATTCTACCATTTTCTACAACACAGCACTTCAAGAGCCGTTTTTTATATGAGAACGACATGTTGTCTCGATGAACAAAACTTTTTTCAAGGCTTTAAACAAACAAAAAGTCATCTCAAAAAAGTTTTCTTTTACATTTCGGAATATTTTTGTGGAAATAAGGGGATATAGTTGTGGTAGTAATCAGTTGCTAGGGCGAAATAATGTACAATCCGAAATTTTACGAGCGTAAGGTTACGAGTTCGATTCCCACCTCTGGCGAAAATTTATATCCATGTTATCTCTGAGTTTCTGAGCAAAACTCATTGCGTAATGCAACGCTCGCTCAAATTGGGTTGTTTGGTTGAGTGAATTTCGTAGACGCAAATGGGCGTTCTAAGTACTCCAAGACCCGCCACGTGGGCCCATC
>JAUZNK010061761.1:0-14838 GCA_035046665.1 Euphysa ruthae
GTAAAATCAATTTGTTGCTTATCAGGTTGTAAATCCATGTCCCAAAAATTAAAGTTTTCTTTGAGTAATGATTTTAACTGCAAAATTTTTTCGGATGAAAGGACTTCACGTAGTCCAACAAGAAAACGACCACTACTCATTTGACGGTACTTTGAAAATCGTCGTTCAATCGGATCACTCTGGAATCGACTCATCAATACATAATCATAGCCTTCGGGTAACAAATCTTCAATTAAAAATGACGTACTTTTCAATGTCAATACCAGTACACTTGATGTTTGCTTAGATAATGTATATCTCTCACTCAATTTTGTTTGAGAACTTTGCTACTTGGTTATCCAATCTGCAAAACATCTAAGAAATTCAGGCTTCTTGTCATTAACGATAGATGCATGGCCAATCAAGTTATTATACCATCTTGATTTCGAATTCGATATAACCCACCATGTATTAATAAAGTTTAAAAAGTTTGAAGCAGCAAAATTATTAGGAAAGTATGACTTTATGGCTGTAGAAGTTGTTTCATGAAAAATGTTCAAAGCAAATTGAGCGTTTTGCTTGATACTACCAGGGTGTAGAGTTTTATATGTCAGTTTATGTGCTTTCCTTACGTTGGCAGACAGTTTTTCATCACTATCAGTAGGACTGTAGATTATTCCTGTGCAATATTATGGATGTATGAAACAAGATTGTCGAGAATGCTAACACTCGTAAGCTTGCATCTATTTAAGCGTTTGAACCATTCGGGTAATGGAATTGAACTGTTTTTATGGAAGAGCTGTACGTGCAATTCTGTGTTGATTTTTATCAGCTCAAAAAACGGTATTTTGGAATTTTTTTCATAAAAAATACAATAAAACATAACATCCAACTCATTCTTTTTGAACAAGAAGCCATCAGGAGAACAAGAATCGTTCAACATATCAATATGTTTTATTTGATCTTTGTTATTGAAAATTACACTTTCATCTGGAACTACAAAGTCACTTTTTGTTGGTGGCTGACGAGATGGACCAAGATCAGTAGGAAGCAACTATGGTTGAATACTTTGTAAAGCTTCTTCAGTGTAAGTAGTGGTTACAGGATCAAGATGATACAATAATAATCGTATTCGCTTTCTATTTTTTAAATATTTTTGTTCAAAATGGTCAACACATATACCAGAATGTCCAGAAAGGAGCCCAGTCTTGGCGATTGACAAATCTAATCCACTTTTTCCTCAACTCGAATGTTTTTTTTGATCTGGAAACCCAAATACTGGTTTCTTGCAATCATCGTCTGTTTTGTGTTTCTTCTTCTTTTAACTAGAACGACAGTTAACAATAACACATTTATTAACCATATTTACATTCTATTCTAACCTATTCTATCAAATTTTTATTAAATTTCTACTCTATTCTGTTTACCATTTTAAATTCTAAGCATAACTCAACAAAAAAGTGAATGTTTTCCGAGCTGACATAAAAATTTCATTTACGGAAATATTAAAAAACTGGCCTTTTATTTTTTTGCCTCTCACACCAACAAACCCGGCCGTGATATAAAGACTGCCATGGTCTATATATGTAAAATAACACTTTCGGTGAAATTCTGTTTGTAGACCACATTCATTAAAAACTTTGAGAATTCCTCTCATGTAATTATTTAACAGACGATTGTTGATGAAACAACCATTTCTAAAAATTTCGACCAACACGAGTTGACGCATTTGTTCCACAACATATTGCTCTAACATTGCACCCGAATTCAAAAAAAAAAAAAAAACATCGCAAGACCAGATGTAGGCGGCTTTCATTTCTAAAATAATTTCACAGTTCGGTTAATTAAAATCTAGCGCCATGAATTATCTGACGTAGCATATTTGTTACACTGCCGTAAAGAAATTGTCTATTATATCCTGGAAGGAGTGACGGATTTGAAACGTTTGAATTATAACCTATTCGATATGAAACATTGTGATTGTAGTTCGAAAAACAAACACATTTTGGAAGTGTGGCGAGTTTTGTTTTAGTGAGCTCAGAAGTTTTGGTATAATCACATGCCCTGATAATTCGGTAAAGGGAGATGTTTTACTAAAATGTTGTCTACTTCTTTTGGAAGGGAGAGCGTGATAATTAATTGTTCAAATTTCGGTAACATCTTTTAGTATAAGTACTTTGTTAGAATCTGCTATTCTTCTTTTCATTAATTCACTTTTATTGCCATTATTCTAATCATAATAATACATTGGCTGAAAACACCAAAACAATTCATCAACATTGATAGCTAAAACTCATGTTGTCTTGTTTAATGTTCCTTCTTATTGTCTTGTTTACTTTTATTTAGCATTAAAAAAAAAAAAAAACACGACAAAACTAACACTAAACTTCACACGCTGCAAAGATTGCGAGTTCTAAAAGCAGAAGAGAAATAATTGTACGCCAGAAAATTCACATAATTTTATTTCGTTTTTTTCCTAAAGTACCCCCAGAAAAATGAAAATATCAGATTCAAAAAGTAGAACAAGTTTTGATTTTAAAAAAGGAATTTTAAAAATTTTAATTTTTCATGATTTTAATACCGCAAGACCATCATAAACTGTTCCAAAATGCTTCAGCAAATTAAGACTTATTTTACACTTGGTTACCAAATTTGAATTTAAACGGCTAACTGTATCTAAAATTGTAGCAGTTTGATTTATTTTTTGCATAAAAATGATTATTTCACGATTCTGGTCTGTAAAATAAATAAAAATGAAGAAAAAAAGTCAGCATACATGTTTTAAGAATAATTTTTTATTTAATAATTAACATATTCTTTTTGACATCAGTAAGTTTACAATATAAGTTTACATTGTTTTTAAAAAAATGTCTACATAAACGTTTATAAAATATAAATGATGAATTAATAACCATCCTTTTAGTTAAGGTTTAAACCAATTTTAAAATAAAGCAAAGAAAGAAGATTCGAGAAGAATACCTTAACCAAAACCTTGTTTTATTTAACGAACTATACGATATGTTTTAACATATGAACAACAAAACCATTCTCGGTACGTCGTCGATAAAGATTATTCACGGATTTGTAGAATAAAATGGGGTCTGAGATTTTTTCGGGACATCTATCTTGACCACCAATCAATTCATTTAACATTGAATACGGTTTTTGCCATTAGAGATAACAGAAAATAAATAATTTAATAGAAATCTTGAGAGTAGTATGAAAGTTTTAAATCGAAGAATTTGGTTAGTTGGAAATACAAAATCATGTGATAGTGCTGGAAGCTATTTTAACCAATTTTTATTTAAAAAATGGTTTTTATAGCAAGTAGAGTAGTTATACTAGTTAAATAAGCAGCAAAAAAAGATATCAGATTTTTTTTGAAATTGTTTTTCCATAACTTGAATTTAAGTATCCTGTTTACAAATATGAATCCCACACAGCTGGCTGTATAACTTTCAACACATAAAACCAAATCATAAAACTGACCAGTTGAGAAAAAAAAAATTTGCGTTAGTCGCGTTACAAAATACATCAAATACATAACTACATTAAATATTTAAACGTTAAACCGTTAACTTTGCCGTTTGTGTAACAAACTCAATGAAGAAGATTTGCTAAACGGTTCGATTCATAGCAATGCACATTCCAAATAATTTCCAAAAAAAAAAAAAAAAAACGTCATGAATGCTTTTCTAACAAATGTTGCTCATACAAATTGTTTGCAATTCTCATATCGCAGTATTGACAAACAATTCCCATTGGCGGTGATGAATTTCTACCAGTCTAAATAAACATTACCAATTAAATGAATGCTGATACTGAAAAAAGTTTTTCTTAACATCCTCTTTAAAAAAAAAAATAAATAAGAGTTATTTTTAAATCATGAAATTAAGTTAAGAATTTAAAAAATTTTCCAAGAAAAAAAAAACAGAAAGCATTTTTAAGAAAATTTGCATTTATTTTTTTGAGTTTATTGACCATTCATATCAGACTGGCAAATTATCCAATTAAAATTGTATCAGGCTGTTAAATCGTCCAATTAAAATCTTGGAAATTTATATCTGAATATGTATTTGCATTCATATATTGCATAACTGCTGTCAATACATTTAAAGGTAAAATTCTACGAGGACTAAATTTTGTCTGTTGTAAATCGATCTATACAATCCTCCATAATCCAATCGTCTTTTGGCAATTTACATGAATTAGGTTTTACAGATGGACTCAAAAGAAATCTTTTCCTAAAAAATTATTTCTGAATTAAATTCTGCAAAATCTTAAGCTGCTTTTATCGCTGCAAATATTTTTTCTTTTAAACATTTTGAAAATTTAAATCTTTTGGAGGCAATAAATTTATCGCTTAAAATACTATTTCAAGTGGATCAAACTAAAAGAAAGATGTTAAGTGGTAGGAGCCAGCATGACTTCTATTTTTACCAGTGGACCAACAATCTAGTTTTGAACGCACTAAATGCCAGAAATTAGATGGTGTCAAAATTTATAACACAAATTTAGGTGTTTAAATTCACATACCGGGGAATCAAAAATAAAAATTACATTTCACACCGGTATGACCATAATTTTGCAAGAAATACAAGCACAACTGAACAGTCCCAAGAATTATTACATTTTAAACCTAACATTCTTTTGACACCTTTACTTTCAATCTAAACTGGTTTATAAGTGTCAAATATGATGAACATTGAAATTATATAATTTTGGTATAATAGTAAATAAAAACAAATGCTACTGACTATTAGTACAATGTAAAAAGAAATTAATGAAAAAGCTAAAAATAATTTCAAATTTTGAAAAGGAATTTCAAAACTGCTTTTTATAGATACTTGATATATATAGTTGGGTCCAGTAAATATTTTTTTGTTTCAAAAGATATCATTCAAGATATAGTTTGCTCACTTTTTGCTTTGTGACTTTTCTTACCTTTGGCTTAGAACTTTTTTCAGAAAATGACGAGGATATCGGAGAAGTATCACTTGAATGTCTGTGAGAGGTTTCATACTCAGGTTTTTCACGCTCACCATCACAAACCACCAATTCATTCTGAAGAGGTGAGTTGAAAAAGGATTGGGAATTTTGAGAAGTGTTACATGTTTGCATACGAATAGTTGTATTGGGAAAAACAGGGTATGTGTTGGTACGATGAATAGGTCTAACATACTGACTCTTTTGCTAAGAAAGTAAAGAAAAACAAATAAACTAAAAAAAAATATATATATATATATATATATATTAATATATAATATTAATAATAATTAGCCTATAATGCAGTGATAAAAAAAAAAAAAAACGCATTCTTTTACAGATCTTATAATATTGCACTTTTTATTTTGGGACAATTTTGAAAAAGTTTCCACTATCACAGTATATTAAAAATTATCTAAAAATTTTAAATAAGTTTCTCGAGCTATCCTGGAGCCAAGATTTGTAGAAAATTTTATGATTAAAGTTTTTATACCTGATAGATTGCCATTTTTTGCTAGATTGCTATTTTTCGTTAATTTTGTATTTACTGAACAATAAAAGAAAAAAACAGAAAACCTCAGATTTGAGATAAACAGTTGCAATATGCAATTTCCTAATTCTTTCATAACAAAAAGCCAGTCTGTTTATGATAACCTTAGCAAAATATCATTTAAGCATTTTTTACAGGAAGACCAGGAAGAATTTAATAAATAAGACAAAGTTTTGATAAAACAAACTCAGAAATAAAGTTTAGAAATTTAATTTAATAAACTAAAATAAATATATAAATAAATTATACTTCTTAATTTTGCTTTTTGTAGTAAACCTCAATATTCCACAATTATTAAACAATAAATCAGTTTATCTTATTAATTTGGTTTTATTATTTATAATTTGATAGTTTTGACACATTCCCAGCATCGCCATAAAACCTAACACATCCATTATTGGCTGTTTGAAGTTCAGTTTTTAGACTATGGTTCAGATTTGGATTTCACGCAAAACGTCATATTGGGATTGAATAAGTGAACTATATAAAAACCACCGAAGAAAATTCAAGAGATTGTCTTAGGGTTTTTCTACGTCAAAATAGCCAGAGCATGTCACTATATGTTTTTGTTTTTGCCAGTTTTCACATATTTTAAAGGGATTATTAAAATATTGAAATCTACCTGAATCTTGACGGTTCTCGAGATATTTACATTTTAATTTTTGCTAATTTATGCTGACTAATCATTTTCACAGCATATATTTTGGACCGGCTCTTATATTAAACAACAATACAAAATGAACTGAACGAGGTATCAAACTGAAATTTAGTACCTAGACAGTCTTTCACACGAGGAGTTAAAAAAAACACTTAAAATGTCCATAGAGCAGCATAAATACATGTAAGTTGATTAATAAAAACAAACTGAGGTTAACAACTAAAGGTATTTTTGACAGTTAAAATAGTGATGTCACCTTAAAATGTCACCTAAAATATACTGCAAAAAACCCCTGACACTGTTGCAAAAAATTTATTTCCAAAATATCTTGATACTTAAAATCATTTACCAGTGATTTTGGCTAAAAATATAATTTAAATTTCTATGAAATAGAAAACAGTTAAAGTCTTATAGCAATCCGAAATACCTTAATTGGTACCCTGCAATGCCAAACACCTTTTCATTTATCTCCTGGTGAAATTTACAACACAGTCAGAAAAATACAAAAGTTAATCATAGATTAAAAATTGTCAAAAAATACACATGGCAAATATAAAAAATAACATGGCATCTGTTAGTTTTTTCAGTGAAACGATTTACAAGACAATAGCCTTTTTCATAAATGTAAAAAAAACTTGGTTTATTGATTTATAAGTTAGAAAAAAAGTTTTAAAAAAAATACCATTAGGTGATCAAAAATTCTTAAAGAACTGTCCAATTTCTGCCGTGCTTCTTCTTTTAGCAATCCCCTGAAATTGGGCGAAATATCATTGATGTATTTGATAGCTTCATGTAATTTTATACCTGCATCAATAAATTCAGTCTAAAAAATAAACAATAATAAATTAACGGGAAATCTGATCATCGACCACCTTTGAGTCTTTCCCCGAACAGTGATTTTTATGTCTTGCGATTAAAACAGTAAATTAGACACTAAAAATATATTTTTCATGTTTTTAAATATTTTCCAAAAGAAAATATAACGGTCTTATATATTGATTCAATTTTTGACAATATACAGCAAAGCTTACATATAATTGGGAAATTCCTTCTTCGTTCAAAATTATTATGTTTTTAAATTTATCATAAAAGTTTGTCCATAGAATGGCACATTTAATCAATACCACTAAAAATAGTAATTCAAATACATATTACATCTTAAAATTTAACATATATATATCAACCTTTGAAAAAGAAACACCAATAGGTCTCCAGCGATTAATCTTAAAAATTATCAGAGATATACTCACTAGATAATACTACAAAGATAATACTCACTTTAACGGAAATTTTATTTTTTAATTCTTCTATTAAAATATTCAAGATTTCTTTTTCTTTTTTTATCTGTTCTACTGAATTACTTAAGTCTTGATTTTTAAGCTTCAGCTCCTCTACAGTTCTTTTCAAACCCCATCCGTCCGTTTTGTCACCTCGAACCGGATTAAACAAATCATCAAATTTTGCAATTTCGGGCACACTTTCATTGCACTCTTTTATAAAAGAATCGCCATACTTCTTGTAGACTTGCAAAAAAACATAAGAAATATCTTCAGAGAACTTTTCTAATGCAGACTGCAAGTATTCTACTGCTGATCTATTATTTACCTGTATTGCTTTTAAATTGAAGTTTTCCATTCGCGTCGCTGCTAAATCTTCAATAACCATTTTAAATCTACTGTCGCTATATTTACTTTGACTTTCTTTTAATTCAGCTAATCGAATAGTCTCGTTTGCGGATTGCAGTTTTTTTTCTAGATTGTCAATTTTCATCAACAAAGAAAGAATGTTTGCGTTTTTATCTTCCTTTTCTTTTAAAGCAGCGTCCAATATTCTATTTTGATTTATTAATCGGTTAATTAGGCTTTTAACAGATTCATTAATAAAAATATTTCTTGGCTTAGAATTTGGGCCTTTTAATAAACTATCAATTGTCTGTCTTCCTTCAAAAGCTTCGTTGCGAAAATAAGATAACTCTTTTGTTGTTTTTAATAATAGCTCATCTTTGTTGGTCAACTCTTTTTTTGTTTTTTCAAATTCCGCCACCAGCCAATCCATCCCTTTACTTTTATAATCCATTTTTTATTTACACTAAAATTTAATAAAACAAAACTATTGACACAGCTTCTGTAGAAGTAAACCTAAAAATTGCTCCAAAGTACTCATCAAAAAACAACAGCTCTTAAGTTAATCTTGACTATAAACCAATGAAAGACTTTCAGAGTTCACCTATGAAAAAGTCAGAAAAAAGATAATGGTTTGAACTTAGCCATAAAATTTGAATTTTTCACCTTTAAAAAAATGTCTCATTAAGTTTTGAGTAACAAAAATGATGCATTATATTTCATCACAACTTTAAATAAGTAAGATAGAAAACACTTATAATGATAAGCACATTGCAATAAAAATTAAAAAACAAATACAAGTAAAATTTAGGAATAATAAAATAAAAATTCCTTAAGAACTCAGATAAAAAATTTAAAAACATCTTAAATTTACTGAAATTGAAAAGACAAAACTTTATAATTTACAGGCTAATAATGATGAATTTATTTTCAATGTTATCTGAACAAAACTCAATAAAATACAAAACAAAATGACTCCCAAAAATTATAATGGGAGAGGCAAATAAAGATTAGTTCCATGTTTCCAAACTTACTATTAGATTAAGTTAATAGGAAATAGAAAAACGCCTTTCTATTTTGCAATGTTGGCAAAAAATTCTATCTGGGTTGTCACTGTACAATACCTTAAATCAAAAGATCAACCATTTAGTAGGACTTATATAAAAGTTTTTAGTCCAATCTCAGAAAGGAGGGGATTAAAAGTAACATATTTAATAACAAAGTAAAAATCAAAGCTCCTTAACATTGCAAACCACCACAAAAGTTGTTTGATCAACTGATAAACCTTTTTAAAATTTTTATTGGGAACCTAGATAGACTAGTTGATACGTTTTAAAGAACTAAAACCAATCTGCAAAAAATACTTGTGCAGTTTAAAGATTCCCTGCTCATACTATTTTTTGTTGGTCTCCTGGTAGTGTGTAAACCACCTATGATAAAAAAAAAATATATATATATATATATATATATTCATATTATTGCAAATCGATTGCAGGTTGGATGGGTATCCAGCTGTAAGAAAATTGCAAAAACACCTCATCAAATGATTAGGACCCTCTAACTAAATATGCTAACATGGTAAGACTAAGTCTTTACACTCTGATATTTTTTTAAACAGATTTCTATGATGAAACAAAGGAAGCACTTATGTCACCATTTCATTGAAGACAATTTTTTTTTAAATGTAATTTTGGACCTTTCTCAGTTCTCAGCTCTTGTTGGATTTGCAAAATTTTCACCCACTTTTTTTTTTTGCAATAGCTATCAACATTTAATGCCATTAATTATTTTAAATATTAACAATGCATTCATTGAAATGGAGACATTAGTGTTTCTTTTGTTCTGAAAACATTGTATCAAAGTTAAACCAAAGTATCAAAGTTTTGTTGAAAAAATTACCAAAACGATATATCTCGCCTTAAAAGAAATTATATAAATCACTATCTTAAAATTTATAATAATTTTGCATGCAATCGGTTTCAAGCTTTTATAAATTTTGAGATAGTGATTTACATTATTTCTTCAAAGGCAAGATATATCGTATCTGAAATTTTTTCAACAAAACTTTAATACTTTGGTTTAACTTTGATATAATGTTTTCATCAAATCAAAATTTACATAGGATAATCATATAATTGCTAGTTACCCTACGGGGATTTTTTATGTAATAAAAAAACTGATTTGATTTTTTAAAACTAACTATTTCTAAATAAAAGCTCCTTGACTTTCATCTCTAATTGTGTGGCATATTCACGACTCCAAAAAATCATAGGCCATAGCACAGCAGGTATAGTTACTAGAAAGGGTGTAAGTCAATAATTAATCAAAGTAAATCCTAGGATATTGTGGATGGTTTTTATACCAAACTACGGTAAGACCAAAAACTTCATCTAACTTAGATGTTAATATGAATTTTTTGGTCAAATTTAATTTAAGTCAAACAAGAAAACAACCCAATGAAATAAATATCGACCATAACTAGCTACCTCAATTTTACAATATAGCCAAAAAAAAAAGGAGTCTTGAAAATAATACGATTCATTTATTAATAATTTACTGTTACAAATATCAAACAATGAACAATGTAAAAATTAAATTTATCAATTATTACTCAATGCTTTAAAAAAAAATAATAATAATACAAAACTTCCCTGCGTAAATTCTGGGACTTTCCCCATTTAAGTATGTCTTCGGCCTTACCATTATTTGCGGTCAGAAACATTTCTTAAAGAGGAACTTGAGAATAAAATTTAAATTTTAAAATTCTTCTAACAAAATAATACTCATCATTTGTTCTACAAAAAGTATACAACTTTTTAGAAGATATTTTCAATTCTCAGTTTTGTGCTTCACGCTATCACAATTTTCCTTTGTGAAATCGAGCAGCAAACTTTTTGTAGAAGACTAAGTTCAAGTATTTGTTGTGACGCAACAAAGGTCAAAAAGCAAGAGGCGTGAACGTAATATACAGTAATCTAGCTAGCGTTTATAGTAGAATCAGCATCTTTTTTATAATCATAGTTTATGTTATGCTTTTAGTTGTGAAAATAGATCTTCCAAAGACTAAAGTTTGAGCTTCCATAGAATTCCATCTGAATAATATAAAAATCAACGACAGCTGTGGATACACAATATTCGTTGATGAGGAAGACTTCCAAATGATACCGGATTTTATATACGTTCACAACTTTTTGAACCTTAATGCTTTAAACGAGACTTACAAGTAAGTATGATGATGATACGATGTTAATGTAACTTATTTTCCACAAAGTAATAAAACGGTTTGTATGACATAATTTTAATTTTATTTTGATGCTGGTTTGAAGCGCGATATTTATCATTCTTAACTCTTCCGTAATAAACTTTTTGTCGTTTTCTTCATGTGTGTGTAGTAAAAAATTCAATATTTAAAATCACCATTTTTCAGTAACTACTACCAACCTGCTACAACTGGCAAGAATATTATAGAGAAAACTTTCTTTGCTATTACAATCGTGGACAAAAAATTTGCAATAAATTCCTTGTAGAGCACAAACAAATATATTATATATTATAAACCTTTATTTAAGGCTGAGTTAACGGGAGTTAAAAAAGAACTTTTCTTAGTTGAAAATGCCGTACCAATACAATGCTTTGCTCTGCGAAAGAAAAAAAGAGAGTAATGCATGTAATGAAGCTAATAGAAGTTTGGTAAGAACTTTTACTAACACGATTTTGTGAAGCAAATGATTATTATTTAAGTGATTACTTTAGAAGTCTTAATTTGCGTAGCTTTTTAATTTGGCGAAGAAAATAAAAAATAATATAAAACAATTTCGCAATTCGCAGAATTCACAATTTTTAGAAAACTTTGCAAGTTTTGAATTGCACAGACAAGCGATTTTCTGAAAATTTGGCAGAATTTAAATTTCGGGATGGGTTCCAAAATGTAAATTCTATACTCTTTTATACTCAAACTCTGGGATTAATATTTTAATTTTACAGAAAAGTGAAAAATGGAAAATTCTGTAACGTTTTTGAGAATTTTCTCGAGTTTTTAATTTTATTAAGTTATTCTTTCTTCATGCTTATGTGACCAAAATTAAATGCATATTTCAAATTTTTCTACAAATCATAATTATAATTAGTAGAAAAAATGAGAATAATAAATATAATAAATAATTGAGAATAATTCTATAAATCTATAAATGAACACGAATCGTTTCAAGAATAAAATTTCGAAATTGAATCAAACGCCACGCCTATGGAGCTTGACGTCCTTTTGCCTTCAACAAAAACCCCAAAACTTGTTACGGTTGATAAATCTGTTGGAGAACCTTTAAAAATGGTTTCTGTTAGAACACAATATGATCCTTTGTATCGCTGCAAAACATTCCACCCACCATTAAATCACCGCCTTTAAAAGATAAAAATATGAGAAAATTTAATAAGTTTCGTGATTTTGCATGCAGCATTGATGAGAGCTTTTCACCTAACGAAGAATTTTTTTTTCAGAAAAAGGGAAAAGCCGATTTTGATAATTTGTATAATTGAGACATGGAAATTGATACTGCTGAAAAAGAGTGCAACCTGGAAAGTTTATATGTCTTAGAAAGAAAATTAAGAAGAAGGTGAACACTCTGTTAACAATATGGACTTAAATGAAGGTGTTTTTATGACAAACTCTTTTCTATCGCTAAATTTAGAATTATTATTGTTTGGTCTTGCTTGCTATCATGACTGCAACATTGTTCAGAATGTTTCCAAGCAGCAAGTATGACTAGAATAACTAATCGAGTCTCAATGGTTTCAGTAGAAAAAGAGTGAGTTAACAAACATGTAACTAAACGGCGATCACAACCTTTAATTGATCGCAGACCTTCTGGAAATTTGATTATCGCTGCATCTATAATTTTTTCAGGCAACACGTATGCAAGAATAACGGAAATGTTTAAAATAGCCGATATAAAAATATTCAGTGAATCATTCAAACATCCAAACTTTTTCCATTAATTAACATGACGTATAAAGCTTATCGTGAAAAAATTGCAAATGAAAAACTATCAAGCATTGGTTGTGACCTTGCAGGTGATGGTCGTTATGATTCGCCAGGTTGTAGTGAAAAATATGGTGCTCATTCTTTAAGGTGTACCAAGCTTGGTGAAATCATTGATTTTCATGTTGTAATGTAGTTCAAGCTGGCAACTCCTGTCTTATGGAAAAGATTGAATTAGAAATTGTTCTTAAAAATTTTTTTAAATTTTAACACTAATATCGAGTCGCTGCAACTGACCGTCACATTCAAACAAGAGTCGTTTTGGAGAATGAACATGCTGAAATAGTGCATCAATTTTATATTTGGCACTCTGGGAAGAGCATTAAAAAGAAATTAACAGCGATTGCTAAAAGAAAAAGATAATGCAGAATTGACTCACTGGATAAAAGCTACTGTTAATGATCTTTGGTGGTGTTTTTATCTTGTATTGGAGACAAAAACGTTTTAAAAGAAAAATGGTTAAGTTTGTTGTACCACATACGTAACATTCACGAATGGAAGGGTTGTAAATTATTAAAAAATTGTGAACAAAACCAACTGGGTAAACAAATAAAATGGCTCGAACATGATAGTCCCAGTTTCGTTCGTGCGTTAGAAAAGATTTAGAATGAAAAACGAGTGAGCATATCTCTAAAATTTTTTTCATAATGAAAATCATGAAGTTTTCAATTCACTTTCAAAAAAATTCCAGAAGAGTACCCTTCAAAACGCCTGGCATGATTGCACGGACGCAGCTGCCAGTATTACACTACAAAACTGTGTTAAGCTGTGGTTAAGCAAAAACAAAAGACGAAAATTGAGGTATAAAAAATGCTTTTCATGAGTCACCCAAGCTTGGGTTGTTAAAAAAATTATTGAGGTAAAAAAGAGAAAATATATTAAAGGTTTAATGAAAAATTTCAGACATTACAAAAACCTTTTTGAAGAAAATCTTCCGAAAATAGTTGAGATCAATAAGATTGCACCAGTCGAAAAACATATTAAAATTGAAGCTATCGGAAATATACGAACGAGATTTAAATGTAACAGATGAGCTATTTTCAGTTTACGATAATTTTAAATTAATATATATATATTTATATATTTTTCATAATTTTTTTTTTTCTTCCCTTTGTGAATACAAGATTTTTTATTGTAAAATTTAGCAGATGCTCAGTTTTCTTTCTTTTTCTGAAGAATTCGGCCTCAAAATGCATTTATTTTGTTCGTAATTTGACAACTGCCATTGAGTCAATCTCATCCATTTTTTTATAAAGTTTTTATATAAAAAAGAGCGTATGTTGCGACGTGATAAGGATAAACAATAGAGAAACATATTTTGATTTATTTTATTTCATTACAAAACTACTTATATTTATATTGCATTGCACTGTATAAAATTTAAAGAATCTTAAACTCGTACTTTCCATTGTATCATTTATAATGCAAATGTCAAGAAAATTTAAAGACTTGGTAGTACTCTCAATTTCAATGGTGTATTTTATTGCAGATTGCAATAAAGTCCCGTTGATTCAGATTTTTTTGAAATTCTTTTGCATCTTTTATATCAGAAAATCTAGAGTGACAATCATCTTCATATCTATAAAATGACTTTAAATCTATTGGTGGGTTAGAATTCAGTGCTATACTTATTGCTTTGGCTTCTTGATATTGAAGAAAAGTTTCTGCTAATAAACGAAAACGAAAGTCCTATAGGTCCTGAATTTTCAAGTTCATGTATTTTATTATTCTATAAAAAGTAACGTATCAAGCACAAATAAATAAGTTGTTTTATTTCACAAAAAAGTTAGCTTAGTTTGGTCTTTAAAATTATCATCGTTTTTAAGAATTTTTAATAGACTGTCTGTGGCATCGTAAAGAGGTATGGAAGGGTATAAATTTACAGCACCAAAAGATAGTTGAATCTCTTCTTTTGAAATATACCATGACATTGCTAGTTTGATGAATTCTTTTGACTTTTATAAGCGGGTAGTGTTTTTGTTTCACTATCACCATTTTTAAAAACCAT
>JAUZNK010061772.1:0-14838 GCA_035046665.1 Euphysa ruthae
TATATTATTTACTAACCTATTAAAAAATATTTTTAAAATTCTATTTAAAAAAAATCTCAACATGTAAAAAACAAATTTGAAAGCTTTTTGTTGTAACTTGCTCTAACTGTTTATAGCCAAGTTGAAGTTTTTTTTTTTATTCTTTTTTGTTTCTTATTAGCGGAGCTACTTGTAGACAAAGCTATGAATCTCAAAGAAATAGGTGGTACTTTTGCTGGAAATATCAAACCTACACCATTCTTATGTCTAATTCTGAAAATGTTGCAACTGCAGCCCGAAAAAGACATCGTAGTGGAATTCATCAAAAATGAAGATTATAAGTGAGCTGTTTTCCTAAATTAAGTTTCTTTCTGTATTTCTCAACAATAGTTGAAAAAAACTTCTGTTTTCTTTATTTAGAATAACAGTTTTTCATTGGACACTTTAACTTATCTTGAATTATTCTGTTTTTCTAATTTAAGATCTTTACTTTATTAAACCATCATTAATAAATATATATAATATATATTTTAGTTTTCCTCCTGAATGATTTTATGTCCACTGAAATAATATTCGAAAAATTGCATTGCTCAATGTTTTACATTTTTTGTATGAAAATTTTGCTGTTTAATTTTAGGTCAAATGTGATCTTTAACACTTGTAAATTCAAAATAACTTAATATGTTTATCAAATGAATGTATAATATATAATCATTGTTATTCTTTATAAAAGATCTGAAGTGGTAATGTAACTTAAATATATTTTCTTGTTTTTGCATATTTCATGTTTCTTAAATATGAGTTTTGAGCGCTGCGTAAGTTAGTTTGACGGGCTTAGAAGTTGCTGTTGTTGTTTTTGTGTGTGCATCATTTATAGGATGGGCTTAATGAGAGTTTTTGTAAATAGATGATTTAGCTGAGCTATAGAAGAGAGTAAAAAAGTTTGAGAAGTCAAAAAAAGGAGAAGAAAAAGATCATGAGTGAATAAAGCAAAAACTAAAGTGATGTTTAGCAGCAATGAAGAATTAATTTTTTTCTAAATCATTCTAATCATTGGGTAAATAATGCAAAAAAACTTCAGAACTGGTATTCAGTTTCACGTAACCTTTGCAAATGTGAGATAATAGACTGTGCAGTATTCCCATTTTCAGTGATGTAGAGCAGTGGCACTGTAGAGGTAGTTGATAACTTTTGTTGCATGTTGGGTAATGATGGGCATTCTGATAAATAGTGCTCTTTGTAGTTTAATATCTGCTTGGAGAAAAATTAGAGAGGATCTTATGCTAACTAATAGAGTTTTGTTTATTCAAGTTGAAAGTAAACACATCCAAAAAAATTCATCAAGAAAGCCATTGCAATAGGTAATACTAATAAATTTAGAACTAACACAGTCTAGGTCAGGTTAGAAAGAACCGTCAATATATCCTGTCTAACTCATACCATGAAAATGGTCCTCAAACTGAGAGTTGAATTATCATTGAATTAGTGATAAAGATAAAGCAGGACTTAAAAAATCATAATCCAAATGCAAGCAATCAGAAAGCAGAGAGTTCAACAAGCTAGCAATATTTGGAAAAAAGCTTTATGAATAAAAGTTTTTGTGGAATTTAAGGATCTGTACCGTTAAAGAATAAGCAGCAGATGGAAGTCTTTTTGTCCTTGAGAAAGTGAACGTGCTGCTCCTTTAAAATCTTTAGAACAGTGTCCATATACAATAACAATGAGACCACCTCTGCAAGGACCAACCAGGTTGGGTTTATGTTTCTGAATTCAGTCAAGAGGATGTAGACATACAGCGCAGATTGCAGCAATATTCACTGACATGGTCGAATGGTAACCTTATAGATATAAAGCATACTCTCAAGCGGAAAAAACGTGCCACACCCAAAAAAGAGATTGAACCTTCTTAGAAGACAAATTTGCAATGGATTCAATGTAAGAATTTGAATAGAAGTTATTTGAGAAAGTTATACCTAACAAACGAATCTGCGTAGATTCAGTAAGTTCACTATCATTCATCAGCACAGATTAAATCGAAGGAAAGGTTCCCTAAATTGGTTTATTTAGCCATTAAATGACACAAGCCATTTTTTAACTCATACCGGCCATAATAACCTGATTGGTTGGCGTAACCCTGTTCTATGTTTACTGCAGAAGTCGGTCGGTTGGATTACTTTTATTTAGTCTTAAAAAAATATCTCAGCCAGTCATATTTACTCTCAGTCATCTTTTTACGACGTCATATCGGCTGGTCGATATTTCTTATTTTCACGTTTTATGTGATAAAATCTTTCGAGTCGGCCTATTTTGTCCTTATTACTTATGACATTAGAGGTCAGTAGTTTATTTTATATATCGGTTTTAACTTGTTTGTTTTTATCAGATGGATTTACACTGTTGAGGGATGTTATGACCTTCACATTGAAAAAAAATTGACTTCAGTTTAATTGTTTGTCCATCTGTTTAATTTTCTGACATAATTACTTAAATATGAAGTTTTTTTTGGGTGGCAATAATCAAGTTACCATTTTACAAATGGTTAGCAATTGTTATCACTTTCTCCATGCTTTAATGAATGTTTAAAAACCGGGATTTTCTCAAAAAAATGACGTGTGCTGACATTGTTCGTGCGCATAAAAAAGGCAGCACAAGAGACAGAACAAAATAAACCCATTTCAACATTTTCAAAGGTTTTTGAACTCTTATTTATAACTAAGTTGTAAAATGTTTTGAAACCAAACTCTTAAAGTTTCTAAGTGGCTTTAGAAAATGTTGCAGCACCCAGCTTGATATGTTTAATCTTCTTAAAAACTGGCAAAATAAAACATGTACCTTGTTGCCATACTCCACTAAAATATATAGGATGGTAGTATTAACTTATATAAAATATATTTTTATATTATATATATATATATATATATATAATATAAAAATATACTTTATATAAGTTAATACGACCATCCTATATATTTTATATTTTATTGGCGTATATGTATATACATATATATATATAAAATTTATTAAAAATTTATTTACCATGAGATCATCGAAAGTCAAATTTATTAAATGATGACCACCCACGGCAGGGCTTGAACCAGAGGCTTAGCGCATGTAAAACGTATGACCTACCACTGAGCGACATGCTGATTTGTTTTAATATTCTTAATATTATGTTTTTTTTTTAAGACATCATGTTCTGGAATTTAAAACATTCTTTCGTTCTTCTTTTATTTTCCAGTTTGCTGCAATGACTTTTCTCATGTTACCTTTATTGTGTAAACTTATGTTTTCTTCATTAATATTAACTTTTAAAAACTGAAGTTGGAACCATTTTCGTTCTCGATTCCGACACTGTTATTATTGCAATAACATAGCCACTAATAATAAGTAGTTTTCCATCATTTGTACCTAAAGTTCTCGATCCAAATAGACCAAATTAAGAATTATCATTAACAGTAGCTTGACCTTAAGGTCAAGCTACATTTAACGCCCCATCCCCCTCCCCCGCTTTATAACCCTGAATGGGAAACCTTGAGCTCTACACTGAAATTTTTTTGATATCGTAAGCTATAAGTACAATACAATTTATATTTTAAGTATTATAACATTGACTCCAACTTATGGCCAAATTTTTAGAGCTTTAATCCTTTCCAATCAAATTTTATGAGATATTGTGAATCTGAAAATGGAACGAAAATATAATGCACCTGTTTCAATTTTTTTCATGTGACATTTTGATATTTTTGACTAAAATTTACACTAATACAAACTTGTGGCCAAAATTTTATATAAGATATTGCGAACCTGAAAATTTGAGGAAAAATCACCATCTGTAGCTGAGTGACTCCCAATTTCTTTTGGTATTAACTGCAATAATTGTAAAAAAATTAACAAAAAGTATTTTGGATTTAGTTAGTGGTAAAATTTTGAACTGTTTGCTATTCATTGCTTATGACAGTATGCTAAAACTAGTGAATCATAACATTAGTCGTCTTCCTGTTAGAGAGACGGTGTTTCCATCATAAAGCCTCAATCTATATTATTGAAAACAGTGAATTGAGATTATTTTTAAACTACTAACTGTATACCCAACAAGATTGAACTAGTTGTTGCAGCATTCAAAAAGAAATTTTAAAAAGTGTAAAGAAATTTGGAGGAATCGAATTATTCAACAAAAAATATTTCCAGAAGAGCCCACGTGGCAATACAAAAAACAATTATTAAATATAATTTTGATATCTAGAATCTATGAAAATTTATTTTTGTATAAATATATCGAACACCAATTTCTTTAAATAGCGCTCTTAATAGAATCTGCCAATTTTTAACTCGTTAATTTTTAACCAATCGTCTCTTTTCGTTAAACACATCAAACACAAATCATTTTCTGCCTTCAAAGAGAAAGCGTTTAGGGTGTTAATAATTATTTAATAAGTTTAAATGTGATGATTTTGGGAGAGTTAAAATCAAAAAAAGTTTACAGCCCGTCTCCAGACCCCCATCTCCAAACTTCTCCTTCTGGTTAAGATTCAGGTATCACTTCACGATACGGATTTTTTTGTGAGCCATTTTGAAATAGTTTACAGATGTCAATATGATCATCATCAGTTGACTTACCAGAACAAAGTTCACACTGGTGATTAGAAAACAGATGGAGCAATTTTTAGTGATGAGTAACACATGAGTTAACCAATGGTTCGAAAAACTTAACTGTTTACTGAAAGAAGACTGATCTGGGGATCGTTTTTTATGATTAAATTGATAAAGTTTTCTTAAGACTAACATGTTTTAAAATTTTTCAGCGGATTTCATTGTTCGATTTCTTTGTTCTTTCTTTGCTGTTCTATGTTATGTTATGTTCCATTATTCCATGTGGATAGAATCTCACAAGAATTAACTTTTATGAATTTAATGAATCCCTATGACAATAAAAAAACATTCATTAATAATATTATTCCCCTGGCTGATCGAGTCTCTACTAGACTAGACTTGGTTTTTCTTAACCACTCAAAAGAAACTTTTTGTTTTTATTCGGGGAACTGTATACTTTATTTTTAGAGTTTTTTCTACGAATATGGTTAATTTCTATTTTAGATATGTACGTGCACTTGGTGCATTTTACATGAGACTTATCGGTACATCACTAGATTGCTATAAATATCTCGAGCCACTTTATAATGATTATCGAAAAATGAGAATGAAATCAAAAACTGGTGGTAAGTCTTCTTTTTTTTCATTTCAGAATTTGGTTATCGTGTACATATGCTATTTATAGAAATTATTTTTAGATTTTCGATAATTTTGTGTTGAATTCTGTGGCAAACACTTCTGTTTCAGTTATTATAGTTTCTTATTGATTATAGGACCTACAATTTTGCATATGGATGAATTTATTGATTTGATGCTACGAGAAGAAAGAGTTTGTGACATCATGTTACCACGAATACAGGTAAAAAAGGTTTATTGCTTGCATAAAGTGGTTTATTAAATATTTAGATTTCCCATTTATTATTTTATCCCTAGTAAGGAGTTAAGAACTAAGCTGCCCTTAAACTTCACTGAAACCTTTCAAACACATAAATGAAATAAATCAGTTGTCTTATTTGCAGTATTTAGAAATATTTCGTTTGAAATTAAATTGTATAGTTAAAAGCCAGAAAAAATTTTTTATAAATACATTCTTCTACAGTCCATAATTTTAAATGCTGAATTGTAAAAAGCTATGAAAAGCTAAAACTTAGTTCTCAAGATATATTTTTAAAATAATTTCGTTAACGTAGTAAGCGGCGTAGTTTTTTTATATTGAAAAGCACGTGTCTTGTAAGAGGTGTTGTTGTTGGTTTGTGCAAATTAAACTTTTTGCAGTGAAGAAAGTAACATTTTCATTTTTGATTTATCATTTTTTTGTTGAAAATAAAATTTACAGGGAGTATTTCATAGTCTATTATTAACTAATGGCAACAGCGTTATAAATCTAATTTTTTTGATGGAAGTCTACTGACTTGGCATTGCAGCTCTCTAGTGGCTCTCCACTAGGTTTAACTTTATACTTTCAGGTTTTAATAAAAGAAGCATATGTGAGAGAGATTATAAAGGAGACAGGTTACCTGAATGCCATAGGTTTGAAAAAGCAAAATCTGCGACCATGTCTCTTCTTAGCTGTTCCAATAACAATCATCACAAATACACAAAAACTTAAATTGAACTAAATGAAAAAAAAAAACTAAATGAAAAACTAAAAGTTTTTCACAGCTATAACAAGTTTGTAATGAATTAAAACACAATTAATCATCAATTTGCTTTTAAAGGTTTAGTGTGGAAGAAAAAATGATTGTCTGCGCTGAGTTATCTTCCTAAGGCCTTGGCCAGAGTTCGAATTGATGTTTTTAAAATGGTTTGTACATTTTGCGGATGTACGAAAATATCTAAAGGATACTTCTGTTTCCTTAAAAACTGATTGATTATTTATTTGTTATTTTAATCATTATTTAATTGTTTTTTGTTTATAAATAGTATATTAAATTTTATCAATGGAAAATATTACCCTGGGTGATTAATTAGCTATGCCCTTATACTTAATTAACTCTGCATTTGTCATCATTGTGAAGTAGAGGCCCACATGATTGACTTATTTAGTTATTCCCTGCTTCTAGGCTATTTTCAAGAATTTTTTTTCGTAAATTTTTCAAAAATAACTGAAGGAGTTTTGTTTGAAATATTAAACTAGTAAAACAAATATTTATCCCTATGGGCTTGCACTAGTTGAAAAATCATGTTTTGGTAACTGGTTCCTACAACTGATAAAAAGTAAAAAAAAAAAATTTTTAAACGTTCCAGACGAAAAAAAAACTTATCTTTATTTTGAATTTTGTATGAAACATATTATTTAATTTATAATTGTGAAAAAAATGTTTTTGTTTTTGTGTTCATTAAAGTGTTCTTTTTTTTCTTTTTAGTTATTTAAGTTATTTATTATTCTGGTCTGGTAGTTATCACTCGATATGCATCATAAGGGGATGATGCTTACAATTTAACAATCCAAAAACGATTTAGAAATAATAAATAATTTTTTTTTTTAGAAACGCCACATTTTAGAAGACTTAGAACAACTTGAGCCAAGGGTATGTTTTATATTTATTTATCTTTATTTTTTCATTTGTTTTATTATTTTTTATCTATTTCATACATTTGTTTATAACTTTCCTTATCTCTGTAACGTTTTGATTGTTAGATAATCTGGTTTAAGTAAGAACTTTTTTTCAAGATTTTTGTAAGTTTTTCTTTTAAAAGACAAAATACAACGTAATAATATTAATAAAGCTCTAGTTAACTTCCTGCTCATTTTATATAAAGTTTATAAATACATGTTATTACTATTTATAAATATTTATTATTGTTTATTAAAATAACGTTAATAATTACAAAATATAATAAAATATAAGTAAAATCGCATTGCTATTCAACTAATTTGGATAGATTTATTGCAATAAATTACGCTTTTCTGGTATTTTTCTGGTATACAGCAAAATTAAATTTTCTATAGCAAATATTGCTATTTCTTTCTGGCAAAGATTTTCTATAGCAAATGTTGTTAATGTGTTTATTATAATTATTGTTTAAGGAAGACTTCACTTTTGATGAAAAAACATATTTATAAAAATATTTTATTTTAAGAAGAAATATTTCAATACTTAATTTCCACGTGCCTTTTGCAGATTTTCAAAGTTGTTTTGGAGGTTTGCAGCGATGCTAGTTAAAATTGAGTTGTTATGTTAACAGCTGGAATATTACTCTTTGAATGTGTTTTTTTTTTTATTATTCTAGAGAGGTTTCAGGATTACTTTTGCATTTTCAGCAAGATTTTAATAAAAATAAGTTATTTATTTATAATTATTATTATTATTTATTTATTAGAGAAGTGCTTTGGAGGACGATTTGGATGATTTGGAATCAGAAGATGAAGACATGAAAGTATAATTTTATTTTTCTTTTATTTACTTTTATTAAAGTAGATCTTGGGCCTTCTAGGCCCGATCTGCTAGGTTTGCCTTCAGCAAACATTGGGCCTTTGGCCCTTATTGTCATGTATTAGGAAAAAGTTTTCTTTTGGACAGAACTATGGATAATGGAAATGTATTACTACATACTGAATTTAAATGTCTTGTTTTATTTACATCACAATAATTTAATATGAAAGATTTTTACAAATGTGCAAAAGAAAGAAGGCAGATTATATTTCTCTTACGAAAAAATTAAATCAAATAGTTTCAGTCTCGATTTTTGGATTTTAAATCTCAACATTTTTGAAATTTTTTCCTATGACACTCCTTGGGTTTCTGGTCCTTCTCAGAAAGTTTCAGACTTGTAGTCCTTCCCAATAAAGAAGGATGAGTAGCATCAAATTGATACCCTTAGATTCAACCAGTGGGATTTTTAAATAAATATATCACCTGAAATTTAGGATATTTTATAAATGACCTAAATAAAATCTTGAATTTGAAATTATGGTTGTTGGTAGAAGTTTTGAACATGTGCTTTTTTTTTTAGGAGCCCACTCCGGAAAGACAACGTAGCGAATCTCCAAAAGCACGAAGAAGAAGTCGCTCACCTGAACGAAGGTTTTTTTTTTTTTTTTTTTTTTTTTTACGTATTTTAAAGTTTATTTTTTATGTATTTTTGCAGTATTAGCCATTTTCTTAAAAAATTTGGAAAACTTGACATGAAAGTTCATTTTATGAACATCATTCAACGCAACAAACTATTAGATTTGGAAAACATCATACAGAATGAACGGAAGTGTGCCTAGCCTTTAGAGGGGATTTTGGCTGTCAATATTTTATCAAAGATTTCTTTTTTAAAGTACTAGAATTCCTTGTTTACCCATTTATCAATTTATTGATATAATATCCACGCACTTTGTTCATAGTTTATCTTTTGTTGAATTATTTATGCATTTCTAAGAAGACGCTATTTTACATAAATACACCTAATATCTTTATCTTTATATTTGAGGTTTAATTGTTTTTTGCCATAACATTAAATATGCATAATTATTTAAATATGCATAATTATATGCATAACTATATCGTTAGAATCAAACTGTTTAATAATCTTCTGCCTTTATCTATATTTCAAAGAAAGGGTGTTATAATACTTATTTATTAGGTTTAAATGTGGTTATTTTATCAATATTTTTTATTTTTTTTATTTCTCCCTTCCTTTTTGTACTAGTGTTTATGTGAGGTGATCTTTTATGGAAAGTTTGCCTGTTACGATTATGGCGCAAATATCAATAGGAGGAGGGGCATATATAATGATCAAATATAATTACATTTATTCTAGCATTTTTACTAAAGGAAAAAACATTTTTGATTTTTTATCAATTTGTAAAATGTTCTTAAGTAAAATAAACACACTTTTATCCTACCCTTACATTGCAGTAAAAGACAAAATATGCAAGATTTTAAAAACTTATTTATAATCAACAAATAAAAATTTAAAGTATCAAAACTATTAAAATTGTAGGACTCTTTTAAGAATTAGGAAATAAAACAGTGTTGTCCTTGAACTTTTTTTGCAAAAGAATGGGACAGCAATTCTAATGTTATTTTAATATTCTGTAAAATAACAAAGTTTTTTTTTGAAGGTTGACCTATTGTTGTTTTTCTGACTTTAAACAGGTGTTTGTCAGCTGGGTATTATGTTGTTTACATTCTTTAATGCAATGGGAATTAGAATCAAATAATTAAAAGCAGACATATGTTTTTAAATTTATTTTCTTTAATGTAGTGAGAATTAAAATCGAATAGCTGAAAGCAGACATATATTTTTAAATCTATTGTTCATTTTGTGCACTGATTGGTTGATTTTAAATGTGATCAATCCCAATTGGTTTATATCGATATTAACTTTAAAACATAAAAGACATAAAAATGTGTTAATAAAAAGCTGGCTGGGTTTTATGACAATTTCACAAAGCAATTTAATGTCCATTGAGTTATGAGATGTCTGCAATGTTTCTGTCAGAAATGAAATGAGAGGTTTAGCAGGAGTTTCGTCAAGAAGTAAAAACGACAAATTTGATCGGTTTTAAAATTTTTTTTTACACAAATTCAGGTTGGTTAAATAATTTTATGTTTGGTTTTAACCGACGACGGACCGTCATTTTGACCCCTAATATCTTCATATTGTTAACCGACGACGGACCGTCATTTTGATTATCTTCGTATTGTTAACCGACGACGGACCGTCATTTTGATCATCTTCGTATTGTTAACCGACGACGACGTCATTTGCGACATTAATCCTATGATAAGTTATATAATTTTTTTTTTCAAGGAGACGTTCACGCTCTGCTTCACCATCTCGACATCATCGCCGTAGTAGTGCCAGTCCTCCTCGACACCATCGTTATCGTAGTCGTTCTCGATCACCCAAACATCGTCGTCATCATTCGCGTTCACCAAAACGTAGAAGATAACTGGTGAAACAATCTGGAATATACAACAAAGTGTTTGGGATGAAATTGATATTTTGATTATTCTTAATACTGCTGATATGCTGTTTTTGATCCAGTGGAATATTTATTTTATTAATATGAAAATAGAATTGAACAATACAGAATGTGTGTATGTGGGCCACATTCAAAAGTGTATAGCATGTTGTGAATAGAATATTTTTTAGCTCTTTCTTTTGTTTATTTTTTTTTTTCAAAATTTGTTGTTTAAACTGAAAATAACATCTTCATCTGAGAGAAAACAGCAAATTTAATTTAAATGGGTTATAAAAAAGCAGATTCATTTGAAAATATTTTTGAAGACAATTTAAAATTTATAGAGTATTTTAAAAGTTTGAAAAAATGCTGTTATTTTTATAAGAATGCAATGAGCTATCTAAATATATATAATTATTAATAGGAAGACAAAATAATTTTTAAATACATAGCCTTAGTGCAATGATTTTCGATTGGTAATCGCATTTAGATTAAAAATATTTGCTCGACTTTCCTAACTATGAGAGCAGGGTTCTAAAAAAAATATTCTGTTAGGATTTCAAAATATTGTTCGATAATCAAAAAATTCTTTGCTCCTTTACAAACCGTTTCTAAAGGCATTGGCATGTTGTGAATGCATCGTAAAATGTTTATCTAGCTTTGCATGTATGTGAAGTTTAAATTTCTTCCAAACAAAAAAGTAATCATTAATAGTTCCATCAAATCGTTCAGCTCACGGACTAGTTTTAATGTGTCCCTTAAAATGTGCTGTTCTTTCTTTTGTCTGTTGCAATCATCTCTTAGGCAACTCTGGTTTATTCTCAAAACTTTGGAAAAAAATTGCTCTTGAATGGCCTTAACAGTGTTTCGCTGAAAGTAGGGAAACTATCTATAGAACCTAATATTATCAATATTTTTAATATTATAATATTGTCAGCTGAAATATCACAATTTAGAGATAGAGTGACCAATCGAAATTGATTGCTGCACTTGTTAGAACAATAGTGAAAGTGAAAAAGGAGTGACAAATCAGAATAGAGTTGCTAGATCACATAAGTTTAAAACAATAAAAAGATGGAGACCAATAGGAATTGAGGTGTAAGGTCAAGTGACTTTTTGTTTCTTTTGAAAGCAACTTAATTTGACTTGTTTTGGTTATTGATATTGCTTGTTAAGTGTAAACTTGACCATAAGTTGAGGTTTAATTTTTCAACTGGTAAGGTCTAATTATGATCGGACCCCTTGGTAAGTTGTCATTATCTGTTGTTTCTAATATTGCTTGATCCATCATCTTTTTTTTTTTTGATTGGTTAATCAGTAAATTATTGAAAAAGTTTTTCTGAGCTTTATTTTTATGTATATGAAAGCCTTAAGCTTTTTTTTTCAACTGAGAAATTATTTTGTGTGGTAAACTTCACATGAGTTTTTTTTAAACATCAACAATTTTTCAAATGAATTTAATAATTTTTAAGATTAAAAATTTTATTTTTCCTGCAAGTAATCAATTCATTACTTCTTTAGTATGGTTTTTAAAACTTTCACAGATTAAAAATTTTTTTATAGGATTCAGAGATTTTTTCCATCATAAATTCTCCTCTACAATTACACCTAACATCTACATCATCAAGGGTTGTTCATTTTGTCTTTATCACTCTTGTAATCTTCTTTATCACTTTTCTAATATTCTTTATCACTTTTGAAACCTTCTTTATCATTCTTAGGTTCTTCCCATTGAAATAGTTGTCAATAATATGTTATGTGAGGCAGTTATAATTTTTAGTGGTTATGTTTTTTTTATTGTCTAAATCCTACACCTTGTTTATATAGAGATATAAAGATCATTGCTTGTAAACATCAATGTTTATTTTATAAATTATGTTATATTAATAAATTTATATATATTAATTTTAGTGGAAAGAATATTCTCAGTAATTAATTAAGATAGATTAAAATTAATTATGTTAAATTAATTATTGAGAAATTATTGGAAAGAGTATCAAAAATAAAGTGTAAAATATAAATATAATACAGCGAAAGCTTTTTTCAATCAGTAAAGCAGTTTATGCAATCCTTCTAAAAATAATCATCACAGTCATCATTTTGCAACTTCCTGAAATTAATTCAGGAATTAAAAGTAATTCCACATCTTGAGTGCTTCTGTAATAAACGAGGGAAACAAGGGAAACGACACAATTCACAAATTCAAACTTTTCTGGATTGTTTGATAACGTGATAATAACTTAAAAAGTATTTTTGTAGTCAATCAATTTTGTATTATTTTTGAATTGAAGGAATGATTCTTTGAAACAAAGGGGTGATTCTTTGAAACGAAAGGGTGATTCTTTGAAACGAAAGGGTGATTCTTTGAAATGAAGGAACTGTTGTTTTGATTCTGATCGATTTACAAAATGAAACCCTTTAAAAAGTTGTTAAATTTTTTTAAATAGTTTCTTGAGTGTTAAAAAAAGAAAGTGGTAAAATAAAGCCAGTTTGAGATAAAGCTGGAGGTAAAAAAAAAACAATTTTTTTTAATGTTTTGTTTTATATTGAGGAACTGCCGTAAACTTTTTTTTCTTGCGTTTTGTACAAGCAAAAGTATAATTCAATTTAATTCAACTAAAAAAAAAAATCTTATTTGTTTTGATCATCAAACAGGCTGATCCTAATGAGTAGGCTTGTGTATGTTGCTCTTAAATGTTATTTAGAGTCAAAGCTAAGTTCCACAAAATTAGGTTTCTTTTTTTAAAACCATACATCACAAAAATATGTTGAAAGTTTATGGCCACATTAGAATTTTAGTTTTACATGGTGATTAAATTGTGTGATCTATTTTTTTTCCAGGATTTTTTCGTAATCAAAAAAGCCAGGTAAAAGGTCTTTGCTTTATATATTTATTTTTTTTGCATAGCGATTTCAAAATGGATTAATTTTTTTTCCTTGCAAGAGCTATCTGACATGCATTTTGTAGTAAAATGCTGCATTTTTATCATCTGATAATTTTTCTCTTGAAATGTTCTTAAAATTAGGAACTTTCATTCTAAACATTCACATTGTTATTAAACATTTATCTCATACATCATCTGATATATTTGGAACCGAGAATATCTTTAAATTCTTAATCTAATAATCTTTTTTTTTAAATAACCTAAAGTTTTTTTATTAAGGCCTAAACACACCCGAACACACCCGAAGGTTGTGAATATTTCCATGTTTTAGTTTAATAACCTTCAAGTCCACGCATATTGATTTAAAAAAATTTTTCTGCCATTTTTTTTAAAAGTTTGTACCTGCCCACTTCCATAAATTTCAATGCATTATTTATTGGTTAATTGAGACAAATATCTTTAAAAAGTTCTTACCTTATTTGTTATATATTGTTTTTTTTTTAAACACATACTAAATCTCTGGGTTGGCAGCACAGGTTTAAAAGAGGTTTAGTTCTCTATCTTTGGGATAACATTCAATTCGAAATAAATGAATTCAACAAATTTTCAGAAAATTGCTGATTTATGAGAATTTTCTTTAATTAAAAAGCTATTCAAATAATCATAATGCTGGGAAGATCTGCAATTTCTTTATTGACACGTTCAAGACAAGCAAATGTAGTCGTTTCTCGAAGGATGCTTGCAGAGGACGGACCCGGTTTAGTAAGTTCTTTGTAATATCTTGTCAATGAAATTTCGCAGTGGCTTAATAGTTATGTTTTAATTTGTGAAGATAGAGCTTTGTTATATTATTTTTTTCATAATTTTTTTATGAAAATGATTGATTTTTCATTCATATTTTAAAAACTATCAGCATTGGTTAATTCATGAATTTGTTAGCTGACTTTTTTTCTCCCAAAGACAATATACAGTTGTTTTTTTTTTTATTTATATGTTAGAAAATATCGCTTCTGAGTGTTTTAACATTTCCACCATATTTAAAACACGTAAAATTTGGTTACGTTTTTATTTATGCTGTAGAATAAATTTTCGTCTCCCATTTTGCTGTAAAAAAATTGGTGTAGAAAAATTTATTTTTAGGTGATTCTAGCGTAGTGTAGCCTTTTTAAAAATATTGTTACGCAAAGGTGCCTGTGAAACTGGGCAGAAAGTCGTGTTTGCTTGAAAATGTTCGTAAAATTAGAAGCAAAAAATATGTAAACTTTTAGGAAAGAAATCTAACCCATTGTGAGAGTAATAAATTTTATTTTTAGAATATGCCATTCCAAACGAAGAATAAGAAACGTCTGTTGTTTGTCATTTCATCCTACTTAGGTTTGGGTTTTGCAATACCTTTCATAGCCGTTCGATTTCAAATGTACAAGAAATCTGTTAGCTAAATATTTTATTTTTGTCAATGTTGTTGTATGATATATATATATA
>JAUZNK010061783.1:0-14837 GCA_035046665.1 Euphysa ruthae
ATGTACAAATATATATATATATATTTATGTATATAAATGCATATTATATATATATATTTTTTAATTTTTTTTTTTAGCCTTTAGTTTTTAACCACGCTATTAAATAAGCGCATTAAACTGTCCAGAAATATAAAGATTTTTCATCTATTCTGATAATTAATAAGAATGAAAAAGTATAGTACTTAATTTCTTATGTACTTTATACCGTGTCAATTTCTCAAAACAGCAGGGATTTCTTTAATGCCATACATGAAATTTAATATTTATAAAAAAATTAGTGGTGACGCTCATTTTTTTCCCACCTAAGACCCTGTTTTGATTTTAATTTATGAAACCAGCATTTATGCTTAATCGAATAAAAAGTGAAAATTTTTGAAATATGCTCTTTACTTTTAATATACTTTAACATACTGACCATCCACCAATGACATACTGACCATCCATCCATTGATGACATACTGACCATCTATCCATCAATGACATACTGACCATCCATAGATGACATTCTGACCATCCATAGAGTAATGAATTACTTTCATGCTTTTTCATTACGGATTTTTATATTTATAAGCCAACTTTAAATAAAGCTTACTTTTCTTTTTTTGCATGTTAACTCCAAATAAATGTATGGATTTGGGTGATTATTTGCAGCACTTATTTTTTCGATAATCTCCCATCATTTATGATTAACTTACACTTACTTACACTTAACTTTATTTCTTTTAGACAGTGATAATGATGATATCACCAAAATGGATACAGTTATCTTTGTCAAAAATTTAAATTTTGATTCAACGGAAGTGAAATTTAAAGAGGTGTGTGATCATTAATTGAATGTCTGGATTTTTGGTATTATATTCCATGTCCATCTGTAATACTTACTGCCGATTAGGATTTACTTTTTAAATTTTTCTCAAAAGCTTTATAAGAAGTTTTAAGACCACTTAAGACCCTTTTCTTCCTGTAACATCACCTATCAAAAGCTTTATAAGAAGTTTTAAGACCACTTAAGACCCTTTTCTTCTTGTAACATCACATACTAAAATTTATTTACAATTTGGGTCCAATAATTGTATTTTCGAATTTGTGCTTCGATTTCTCAAAATGATTTTTAAAAAAACGCTTTAAAACTCAAACAATCTTGATTATATAAAGTTGAATCAGAAAATAATGTACTTTAATTGTTTGAATATAGACCAGGGATTCACTAGTCACTGAGTGCATGTTGAGTTTCCCAACAAGGTTTGACACCATTTGACCAGGGATTCACTAATCACTTAGTGCTTGTTGAGTTTCCCAACAAGGTTTGACACTATTTTTCTAGGGATTCATTAGTCACTTAGTACTTGTTGAGTTTCCCAACAAGGTTTGACACCATTTGACCAGAGATTCACTAGTCACTTAGTGCTTGCTGAGTTTCCCAGCAAAGTTTGACACTATTTGACCAGGGATTCACTAGTCACTTAGTTTTTGTGAGTTTTCCAAAAGGTTTGACATCATTTGAGGCGGTTTAATAATAAAATTCTAGTTAAATTTTCATCTAAATAATTTATATATAATGCAGGCACCCAAAATTGTTTAAATAGACCACAATTTTCAATTGTTAAAATGAGGTTTTGAAAATTATTCTTTTTTTAATTGATATAGGTGTGCTGGACAGGAGGAGATCGTTGAATGGAAGGGATTAATGGAGAGGCCAGATACTTATAATATAACTTAATGGACTTAATCTGAGAGAATTATAAACTCACATTTGCCATAAAAATGGAAGGGGCCATTAAGAAATAATGCTCCAAATTTGTACAAAAACTTTTTAAACTTTTTTTTTAAACTATTTTGAGGCATTGTTTTTCTTATACGCCCCTTGAAATAGATATTTATGGATTACAAAAATAATGCAATGGCTAAAAATAGATTAAATTTTATTAAAAAAATTTTGACATTTTTTCTTGATAAAAAAAAATTATTAAAGTTTCTATAAATTATATTTATAGGTGGTTGCTTAACAATAATAAATAATAACGTGGTGTAAATTAGCAGATGAAAATCATTTAAGCCCATTTCTATTTTACTTGTATTCTGTGTGGAATTCCATAAATTCTTTCAAAACAGTTTCTCTGGGTTATAATTCCAAACCACCTATTAAAGCAGTATGGTCATATTTATTTTATAAATAAAAGTCTAATAAATTAGATAAATTATCCACAAAAAGTCTGCCTAATGTTTTCTCAAGATTGTATAATGAAACAATGGGTTATTTCCTGTTTTTACTGGGAAAGTCCAATTAATTTTTTGTGCTTTTACTGGACAGTTTTATTCATTATAAAGAGTTCGAAAGTGATAGATGTTATGACAATAGCTGTTCTCTAGTACTTTATTTATATTACAAATTTATTTTGATGTAGTTGCTGACCAAAACCTTTCAAAACCATTAGCATACTTTTAAACCTCATCCTGATTGATGACCATTTGGTAATCCACACAACGTTTGATACTATAGCTGTTAATTTGATAAAGGAATATATATAATTGATACAAAGGGGTTCCCCAGAGTATTTAAAGCAATAACTCTAAAATTGCTTTCCAGTTAATGATTTGAGTACGTATGTAACACTGAGTATTGGTGTAATATTTTCCTTTCAATTGCAAAAATGCTGTTAGTTTATTCTAATTACTAACTTTAAAAAAATCTCAAGCTGATTATAAAAATAGCTTTTGTCTCCCAGTGAAGCTGACAGAGCTCTATGTGTTCACCCAGAGAACAGTTAATTTGGAGGAAGGATCACCTGAACGGTGAAAAATTTCTGTATACATTTTTATTTAGAGTGTATGTCATTGGGATTACTGAAAGTAGGAAGTAAACAGGCTAAATTGATGAAATTTGGCTGTTTCAGCCCTCAAAGTAAGGTATACCCTAAAAAAACTAAACAAATTTTTAGAAATTGGATGTGTTACCAATGAGAAGAAAATTTGGTTTAAAACAAAATTTTAATATATAATTTTAATTTTTTATTATACATGAGTTAAAAAGTAAAAAAAATTAAAATAAAAAATAGTATGAACCAAGTTAGCCAAAAAATACTAAAGTTTAAGAAAAAATATTAATAAGGTATTTAATCTAACTTTATTTATGAAAAAGAAAGTCTAATTATATAAAATTTTTGTAAGCCAAGTTGGCAAAAATAGTAAAAATAGCAAAGCTGTATGTTCTTTTTTTAAATTTTTTAGTTGTTAAAAAAATACTCAACTTCAAGTCGTGTTTATTTTTATGCAAAATAATGATAAATAATCAGGATTTATTATTGCAAAACAAACCATGATTTTTCATATGCCAATCGAGTTCGGGAAAGATATTCAAAAGATGCAAAAAATAAATCAAAAATTTAAAAGGGAATAATATCATGAAGCCAAAAAACCTTAATTTGTTCTTTAGTATTTCCTAAAAATTTCAAATTTTTTAACACTTGAAATAATTTCCATACACTGGATACATCTAAAAAAATATATTTAAATATTTTATTGTTCTTTAGAAATATAACGCAACTTTAAATCAAAATATCTGACAGAAACAAGACACAAAAAGGGTCTTAGTCAGATTTATCATTGCTTTCCACAGCAACATCGCTTAATATCAAAATATCGTTTTCAAATGAAGGGTCAAGAATAATTTGTTTGATCTGATCCGGAAAAGCAGTGTCAATCTATTGAATTTGCCCACCACTAAGCCAACCACAGTAAAATAAATTTAAGATCATCGGTTATCACCGGCTACAGTGATTTTGGCCATACAACTTACTCATCCAGCATGCAACTTTAACACTGATTGGCAATGTGGGAGAAGGAAAGGATCTATAACTTGAGACAAATCCAAATTTATCCTCAAAAGGTTAAACACTGCTTAAAACCTTATATATTGCTTCATTTCAAGTTTACTTTTCAGAAAAAGCGATGTTACCAGTAAACCAATGAAAGTCCATTAATGTGGTTCTTTTACTGATCAATAATTCATTTAAAATTTATATAGAAAGTTCACTGCCAATACAGTTAGTTCAGTATCACCTGAATGTGAACGAAGAATGGAAATTTTTTTTGATTTTTTCTGTAACCCAGCGATATACTTTAGTATCTGCTTCCTCTTGATTTGAATAATAACATGCCAATATAATATGTCAATCCTCTGTTTTTTCTCTGCGTTCTTCATTGATACATTTCGGTGTCAGTGCCAATTTCAATTCTAGGCTATCCGAATTATCTAAGGGTGAAGTTTTGATGCTGAAATGGAAGTACCAGATGAAATTGACAATGTTGAGATTGATGAGGACTATTTTACTGTAATAATATTGTGGTAGTGACCTGCTGCTAAACGGCCTAGAAAAGCCAGGAGGAAAAAGGGTGACGCTCCACTTCCCCTAGCATTTATGACAACCTTACATGGACTAAAGACATACCAACTCCTGTTATGCATCGTAATACGTTTAACGGAGAGCCCGGTATTGATGAGAGAGTTGCTTCTGATGATCTGCTACATGTTTTTGAGCTTATATTTACAGATGAATTTGTTAATGTGATTTTTGACAAAAAAAATCTATATGCTAAACAATGTAACACTGAAAAAATGTATGAGAAGACATCAGGTCTTATATTTGAATTTGTAATAGCAGGTGACATCTGTTTGCATTTGACTGTGATTATCTACCGCAGGTTGATAAATATACCAGAATACAATTGGTATTACTCCAAAAATATGTTGATCGCCACTCCAGGCTTTAAATGCCTCAAAATAAACTGTGTTTGCTTAAGAAATATTTACATTTTGGTGGCAACGAAGAACTAGGAGAAGAAGGAGAAGAGTATAAAAATTCTGCAAAGATATAGCCGGTTCTTACAATTCTTGTTGAACGATTTAAATTGCTAATTTGGCTTTGTCGCGGCGTTTCTATTGATGAATGACTACTCTTTTGGAAGGGTCACTTTAACTAGATACAGTGTATTCCTTCCAAAAAATCACATTTTGGACAGAAATCCTTTGTTTTATGTGATGCTCCCACTGGTTACTTATGGTATATTATTATTTATACGTGAGTGGATAAAATTGGTATCAAAAATCTTGATGAGGACTGTTTGTTACGCATCAAAAATAGTTTTTCCAGTTTCAGATGGTATACTGAACATAGGTCATTGTTTTTTTATAGATTACTGGTATACATCAGTCCAGTTATGTAACATTCTCAATCAGTGTACAACTGATGTAATTGGAACATTGCATCGTGACCATAATGGGTTACCACAAGCAGTAACTTAAACTAAACTAAAGGTATGAGGTGAGAGTTTGGTTGAGTATTAGCACAGGCTCGGGCTTTCAATAACACATTGGAAAGATTTCTTTATGATGAACACCTGTGTACCAGACACCAATTTTATAACAAGCTGATGGGTGGCATTGATTATTCAGACCAAATGATGAATTCATATCTGATGGACCGTAAAAATGTTAAGAAGTGGTATAAGAAAGCTTTTAGTCATTTTTTCAATTGTATTACCAATTACTTTTCGATTAAAATTAATCAAGCAAACCACTTTGAAATATGGTTGCGAAGTTGAATTGTCTTTCCAAAAGCAGTGGGGTCATCTGAGCCTTGAAGAAAACCCATTTCGATTGACGGAGATGAATCGCCATATTAGTCTAGTACCCAACAAAAAGCTTATAGAACATTTATAATATGCCAGAATAACCCTGCTATAAAAATAAAAGCGACACATTACATGTATGCAAAATGTGTTGTTCTATTCTTTGAAAGATACCACATGGTGGTCAAATATTAATTTTTACACCCACATATGTTATTTAGCTCTTTTTCTTCAATATGATATGGTTTTTATTTAATTCAGGGTGATTTCTGATTGCCTTCATTGTCTATACTTAAAAACTCAATTTACCTGAATTAACCCGACGCTGTAGCATGGTTAACAACTTTAATAACTATTGCTTCTGAATAAAGTGTTTTCAGCGGTAAAATTGCTTTATAAAAATCTCTGTTTCGTGATTTAAACCTGTCATTTTGTTTAATGAATTTACTTTTCTGGCATTTGAAGGTTGATTTATAAACAGCATTTGTTGAGTGATTTGCTTTTTGCAGCAAAGTATTTGGTTTCTTTTGTAATAATAAAAACCAAAGGCGTTAATCAAAACTTGAGAATATTATTAGTTCGTGAACATTCTTCTTAGTAGTATAGACAATCAGATTGAGTAGAAAATTGGCTAATGTATAATGTAATGTGTTGAGTATCACAATAGAAAAACCAATTGTATTTTATTTACATAAGTGTCATAGAAAAGAGAAATTGCAAAGTATGTTAACCTAATTACTATAAGAATAGGTTAAACAAAAAACCATAACGATAAACAATAAGCCCGGATGCCAAACTTTTTGTATCACACAAACGATTAACCAATAAGTAATCAGCATTAAAAAAATGATTAATAAATTATCAGATATTTTTGTATTTCTTCACCACGCTGATCCACCACTGTTCGCTGAGAGACCTCAACTTAGCATTTCTTTGGAACTTTTGGGTAAAGCTAGCCAAGATTTTTTTACAAGATAATAGGAACCACAGCAAGCATAATTGAATAAATGTGGGAAGTAGCAGGAATCCAAAAGTCCCATGAGTATGTGCAAATTTCAAAATTATTTTCTTGTACTGCCTAATGCGCCACTGTTTGAACTTTCATCAATGCAATATACATTGTCCAGAACCATCAAGTTTTGCTAATTTTTCATTCTTTTGCAGAGAGAAAAAAATTGTACATGTCAAAAACTCTGCATACTCTCAAAAATTACTTGTTGAAATCATTGATGAGTCCCCTGCTATGATCTTTAATGATCTTTTAATGGTTCTCAATTGTGGTTTCTCGGTTGTGGTTTCCCAGAGGAAAAAACCTATTAACAGACATGTTGTTCAAGACATTATGTCATGAACGAACCGTGAACAATTTTAACGCAACCATACAAGCACCCCGTTCAAATTTCCAGATGTGATTACTCCTTCTTGATAAATTGCATCTGTGAAACTTGATCCATTTAAAACTCCTCCTAGTACCTAGATTAAATATATGTTAAAACTTTAGGGAAAGAAAACACATCTATATTAGAACCCAATTGTACCCAGTAACAATTGCTATCAATTTGTCATCTACTGTCCTTATCAGGTTTATTAGAAAAGGTATCATTCAATTCTTTTAAACTGAGCAATATTCAGAAAATTATATAAGCTAGATAAACATTAAACCATGGAAAGCTTATTTAACATTTTAGATGCTCCTAAGGCATATATGATACAAATGCTTTACAGTGAAAAGCGATAGTTATATGACTGTTAAAAAGTCAAAACTAACGTCTTTTTATTTTTTTCTTAGCATATAATACGTTTATACTAACTATTGAAGTACCATTGAATTAAATTCTCAGAAGGCATTAAATTTTTAAAAATTTGTAAATTATTACATTTCAAAGCTTTATACTTCCAAACTAACGTAGAAGTGTTGATGGCAGCCATAAAATCTAGGTTTACATTAGCGTAAGGCGTATTAACGTCAGCAGTCAATGTCTGAATAACTTAAATAATTATATATCATATTGTAATCTCTAACTCAGGTGTTCATTGGCAGTAAGAAGTATATCTCAACTGTCTTTTTAATAGGTTGGAAGTTGTTTTTATCTATTCTGTTGTCAACTTGCTATCCACTATATGTATCCACAAGTTGGTCAAACAAGTTTAACTTTTGTAAGATTGCCAATGTGAAATTATATGACAAACTCATTTGTGCTAATGTTTTCTCTAACAGTGTTATTAGTTATTAGTAGCTGTTTGTTTGCATCCACGAAGAGCACAAAGTAACTTTTACTACTAATATAAATAGTTCTTTTCTTGTTTTACTGATTAGTTTCATTATTAAACTTTCTTGTATTGACAGTTGTTGATTGTTTTTGAAAAGCTGCAAGATGTGTGGAGTTTAAATATACACCACTTTTTTGTGATTCCACATTTACTTCAAAATTATCCAAACAGAAATATGTCAAAACTGTCTCTATCTCACATATTAGAGGGTAAATTACCTGATTTTTTATTTATTTTTATCACCTTATTTAGGCCAGTTTGACTATGTAAGCCAAAAGCAAGAAGAAAATTTTTCAAAGTAATGACTTCCCCTCCTTACACCATTGCTTAGATCTGCTGCATGTGAATCAATTAAACGAATGTTTTCACTTTTTGTCACGGCGTAATAAGTAAGAAAAGTGATCAAAAGTTCAGGTGGGGTTTTTTCTACCAATATCAGTTTGTCTAATGTGGTCATTTAACTTTTGAGAAGTTTTTGCTTGTTAAATCTCATTTCTTAGGTAATTAACAACTACTAAGAGCCCAAGCTCCCATTTAAGATCGCTTTTGTGTGCTATATTTTCTTGAGTGAAAAGATAACACAACCGTTTTGGAAACTGGAGTCTTTTCTTGAGTTTTTTTCTATATCATATCACATGTCAAAGTTTATTACCACAGCATCAAAATTTCCTGTATTCTTTGCAACTCTATTGTTATCATATTCAATATCTTTATCTTGATTTATGTTTAATTTGTTTTATTTTGGTTTTGAAAATGCCTTGTAACATTGAGTTTGTTGGTACTTAAATTCTTTGGCAATTAAGTGGAAGTTTTTAATTTCAAAAGCGATTCTTGGTTGTACTTTTTAGCAGCTGGTATAATTGTTTCAACTGCACAATTTCTATTTTAGCATTTATGTACAATAAAACATTGAAATTAGATATTAAAAGATTGTTTAAACCAAATTTTCTTCCCATTGGTAACACATCCAATTTCTAAAAAATCTTTTAGCTTTTTTTTGGTATACCTTACTTTGAGGGCTAAAACAGCCAAATTCCATCAATTTAGCCTGTTTACTTCCTACTTTCAGTGATCCCAATGTAAACATCTCAAAAAATGGAAATTTTTCACTGCACAGGTGGTCCTTTCCTCCAACATTACTATTTTATAAATTATGTAACAGTAGGATTCTGAAGATTTCATATTTCTAAATAGGTAAGAAGAAGCAGAGGATTTAAAGTTCATGTATTTATGGATAAGGCTATGAAATTTTTAGCTGTCTAAAAAGTCAATAAATATTCGGTTTGACAGTTCTAAGTTTTTATCTCCAATTGATATAAAATTTTCATCTTTCTTAAAAGGAAAATTTGATAACTTTGATTTCCCCCCAATGATAAGGTTTGCGTGTAAAAGAGTCTTCATTGGCATATTCCACACAACGGTTTTTAACCAAAATTAATGCTCAAGCAACATTTAATATTTTACTCATCCAAAAGCATTTTTCCACTAACAGATATAAATTTAGATATTCCGTTTTTACTAATCAACTCCCAGTTTTTGAGCTCAAAATTTTTTGCTTTTATAGCAAAAAATGATTTAACATAAAATTATATTTCAGTTTCTTGATTACTAAAATTACTCTCACAGTAATCCATTTTTTTCAAAAAAAAAGAAAACTTTTTTTCGTAAAATTATTGAACATACATGGCAAGTTCCTTGATTCTGGATACTGATAATGCGTAACGATTTTTATGAAGAACAAGATTTATTTAGTGCGAAACTTGAAGATCCAGGGCTCACTTTTTAATTAATTGCATATTTAACTGATTGTTTTGTAAGTTGAGGTAATTTAGTTTTTCAGTTTCTCATCTCTTTTGCCTTACACATCATTGCTGTAATTTTGTTTTTTCCATAAAAAGTTTTAGCCTTTGTAAATAGCACACTTTTTTTCAACTATAATTTCTTAAAATCCAATAGAAAGTTATACTTTTGAACTGCAAAATTAATTACTTTTTACATGGTTCATAGACCCGCTTAAATGAGTAAATTAAGTTTTTGATTGCAAACTATTTTTAGTTATTTACAAGTTGTGGTGAAGTTAAAAGTGTAACTATAGCTAAGAAGCAAAATCCTAAACAGCCTGGATCTTTGTTGTCAATGGGATATGGTTTTGTTGAATTTAAGAAAAGTGATAGTGCAGAGAAGGCTATCAAAATGCTTCAGGTAAAGTTTATTTAGCTAATCACATTTAACTCCTCTTTTGTGGATAGGATTTAGATCGTGATTGGATTTATAATACTTATAAAAATTAGCAAAAGTTTTTAAATTTCTTTTTTCTTTTTTTTTTTTTTTTTTTTCAAAATTTATATTCCCTTGCAGTTCTCAAAAGTTAATTACATACCAAAAGTTATTACCTGCATTCTCTGTTCTCTGAAAGTCTATTACATTTAAGCTTTTAAAAGCTGTTATCTACACTCTATGTTATAAACTATATGCTTTTAAATAGTGTTGGCTCTATTCCATTAGAATTAATATTTGTTTTATTATTGAAACCAGTGCACCAGTCCATATACTGGTCAAATTTTGACTACAAACGCCATTTCTCACTTTTATCTTAATAAGCACTGTTCCAATTCTGTCAGAATTTTTGGTAAGCAGAACCTATTTTCTGATAGTTTTTGTATAATAACAATTTTTAAAATTTTGCCAAAATAGTATGTAATGTTAGAAAATAATCCTGATCATTTTTGTTGTCTTGGAAATTTCAACGAAGAGATGATAAATTTTTATTTGCTTTTTGGAATTTTTTAGTCAAGTGAATTTCTAATTCTGACCAATTTTGTATGACTTTTCAGCACTATTTTATTATTATTATTTTTTAAGAAATTAAGTCAAAGTAGAAAACATTTTGCAATTTTGTCTTACACACCAAAAATTTTCTAATAACAGCCACTTTTTCTTTCTTTTTTGTTGCAATGGGATGTTAAAAAAAACCAACTAGTTTGCCAAATATTTTTTTTTTTACAAATTTTGAAATGAGTCATTTACCAGCACTTGTATTTTACTCTTAAAACTGTTGTAAACCAAACAGAAGTTTAAAATGATCGAAATTGTTTGAAAATATGCTCTAAAACTTGTTCTACTATGTTAATTTTTTTTGTCTTTTTACAATAAAAACCAAATAAATAC
The DNA here is from genome assembly GCA_035046665.1 of Euphysa ruthae. NCBI lineage: Eukaryota > Metazoa > Cnidaria > Hydrozoa > Anthoathecata > Corymorphidae > Euphysa > Euphysa ruthae. The sequence goes on from JAUZNK010061783.1 coordinate 11,068, forward strand.
AAGTAAAAAAATACCATTTATCATTTACCATCACAGTATAATTAAATTAGGTTCCAAGTGATTCAAAACATAAAAAATTCAAAGAAATTTACCTGAAAGATTTTACTTATCAAAGTTCTTTTAAAGTCTTTTTGCCAACCATTCTTATCGTTTTTAAATGAATTCCAGCATATTGAATACGCTTGTGTAAATGTAATATTTAAAATTATGGTTTTTAAAACAACATGATATCTCCACAACTGATTGTGATTGAGACCCTCTTATATCCTAAATTAATTAAAAACTGGTTTAAATAACTCCATTTGACTGAATTACTTGAATGTTATTTAAAGATAACCATATGGTAAACAGGTTTATAGCAAAGAATCTCCTATGTGTACTGTTTCCCTTTTTCTTCTGCAAATTCCAAAAAGTAAAATTTTGAGGTAAACAAACAATTGATTTTGTACTATTATGTTACTTAAGGATTTATGTTATTGTTATAGATAGTTTATCCTTTTTTATAATTTTTTATGGGCTTTTTTTTTACTGCATTAATAGGAAGTTAAATCTGAAGTCACTTCCTGCTCTCCCCTGCTGCAAACAACTGTCATTTTAAGGCAAAGAAAATTGCTCAAAACAGGTCTAATAATTATAATTGAAACTTTTCAGAATGTTTTAGTAATTTTTTTACTTTAAAACTTCTTTTTTAAATTTTGCATTATCTTGGAAATACAAATTTTCGGTGAACCACTTTTTTAGTTAGATTTTTAACTAATTATTTTTGTAGTTATTCGAGTTATGGCAAAATCTGGTATGTGCAAGGAATCTGTTCCTTGAGGAAACTCAGACATCAATTTCAACATCTATAGGAAATTGTTTTTTTACCGCCATGGGGACTGGGACAGCTTTCGTGATCTACTCCTTGATATTCCACTCGAACACATCTTCAATTTTGATACAGAGTAATGTGCTAAGGAAATTACTTCTTGGCATCATGTTTCTTTTTGAAAGTATCAAGTGAAAACACATTCGAGTCCATGGGTTTTTCCAGCAATTGTGGTCGCAATTTGTCATTGCAACCATTATTTTTGTCATCTTCATCGTCTTTCTACCAGAGTCCGGAATGACTCTAAAGAAGTCATTGAGTCTTACCAAACTCATGTCCATTTATGTCTGGTCACTCAATCTATGTGATCTCAAGACTTCTGTGGCGCATCTATAGAAGTTTTTCTAATAAAGGTAGGTCTTTGATCCCTCCATGCTTCAATCAACCTGAAGTTATTAACTCTGCTATAATTAAGGAAGAGCTTTTTGCTAAGCTGTTCAAAAGTAACTCCACTCACTCTCAATAATTATAGATACATATTGCCTGACTTTCTACCTAGGACTGACAGTAATTTGACTCATTTCGACATAGCAGCCAAAATGTTTGCAAATGTTATCGCTACTCTTCATCCTTCGAAAGCTGCTGGCCCTTGAAATTCTTGTAGTTGTATTAAAAAAGTGCTGTTCATATCTATCAGATTCTCTACAGGTTTTTTAAGAAGTGTATCGCTCAACCCTGCTTTCCTTCTTGCTGAAAGTTGGCATCTGTTGTCCCAGTATTAAAAAATTCTGGAGAGCAATCTGATCCTTAACATTACAGTCCTATCTTCCTCTTTTCAATCAAATGTAAAGTGTTTGAATCATTAATTAACTCATTCGTTGTTCCTTACTTAGAATCCCTCAATTTGGTTTTTGGCCTTTAGTATGGTTTCATTCTGGTAAGTTCACCTTTGATGCTTTGACTGTCATCTGTGAATGTGTTATCAATCTTTTGATGTTTGCGGTGAAACCAGGGTGATTGAACACGAAATCTAAGGCATTCGACAAGGTGTGACATGCTATAATTCTCCATAAATTTGAGTCATGTGGTATCTGTTTTGAATATAATTAGGTCTCTTTTTTGTCAGACAGGAAAACCAAGGTAATCCTCGATGGCTATTCTTCGAACTGTTACTATAAATTTTGGTTAAGTACACAAATTTCACAAACATGCTTTCAACTTAATCATGTACTATGATTTCTCATTTCTAATTCAGAAATAAAATAAATGCAACTAATTATGAAGTCTTACTCTATACTCAGCTGAAATTCCAATTCTTTTTTTCTTTTTTTAGAATTGTGATTTTGATGGTCATAAACTTGAACTGAAAAGATCTAATCGTGGGAACATGTAAGTTCAAACCATTAAATTTTGGCACGTAAGCTACTGTAAAAAAACTTGTTTTTGTTCTAAAACAAAAACTTGGCCTTAATATGGTAATGTTTTATTGCGAGAAAAAACATTTTTCTGAAAAAGTTCTGTTTCTTTAACTTTTTATTGCAAAAGTAAGCGTTTATAATTTGCTCCAAGTTTGTTCCATATTTAGTTAGAACGTAGAGGGCATGCTTTCAACGTATGATTGGTTAAAAATGTTGTTATTTTCAAGTTTGTTAAATATAATTTATTTGTAAATTCTTCAGGTTGTAGAAACAACTGCTTGCTAGATCTTTTTATAAATTTTATAATTTTTACATTCCAAATGTAAGTACTTCAGTCTTTTAAGATAATTTTTCATTACTAAAATTGTTTAAAGGATTTCATTAGTCACTGAGTGCTTTTATGTTTTCAAATATTTTTTTCATTCAGTGATCCAAAATCTTCTCGAAAACGTGCCATTGAAAAAAAACAAGCAAGTAGCAAAATGGTTGTAAGAAATATACCTTTTGAAGCTAACCTCAAAGAAGTGCGTGAACTATTCAGGTATGTTTTTTTGTTTTCCCATGAACTTTTATGATATATTCTTTGTGTGAACTACGTAGTAGCAATAAAAAATATAAAAAGAATGTATATTTGATACCAGTGAAGTACTAAAAAATACAGATATGTTGACGTATTTTAATGCTGTCAGGTGTTGGCCATGAATTAGCATCACTGTTACTTGCAAATCACCCATCTTTCATTTTTAATTTTATACTTGAGTGGTTGCAAGAAGATCTCCATTGTGGAAAGACCCTACAATTAAATTAAATATTCTAATAGAAGTCTTAGACTGTTCTCGTTTGCTCCTTGCTGCAGCATGGATTTCATTAGAGAAATTTAAACAGATGACATAATTACCTTTTCCTTTTTAGTTCGGAAATTGTACTTGATCCCTTTCCTTTTTTTTTTTTTTTTTTTCCAGGTTTAAGATACCTGTGCAAACTAATAAGATGTATCACATTCATATAAAAGAAAAAGGCTGATCTTTAACAATTTTTTGGAAAGCATAATACACTGTATTATTATATTATTGATTTGATGTTTTCTATTTAGCACATTCGGCCATATAAAATCTTTGCGTTTACCGAAAAAAGTTTCAGGTGCACATAGAGGTTTTGCTTTTGTAAATTTCACTACTAAGCAAGATGCAAAGGTATATGTTTTATTTCCTTTGAGGTTGTCATAGTGATAAAATTATCGGTAATTAATTGTTAAATTATGTAATCAAGTGGTTTTTCATTCATAAATTTTAACTATTCTGTTGTATCGCATTCAGGTCAGTTTGGCTCTTCGTTCTTAACCCTTTTTTTTCTCAAACAATTCGTTTATTTTTATAAACTTTTTCTTAAAGCTCACAAAGGAAAGCATGTTAGGATTTGAGATTTTTGAAAATAATAAATTTATGTTTGAAATTTCCTAGAAATTCGTTATGTATGTATGTATGTATGTATGTATGTATGTATGTATGTATGTATGTATGTATGTATGTATGTATGTATGTATG
>JAUZNK010061794.1:0-14837 GCA_035046665.1 Euphysa ruthae
CACCCGTGTTTGAACAAGGGACCTCTATATCTGCAGTCGAATGCTCTACCACTGAGCTATATCCCCTGCTGTATTAGTCATTATTTAAAATAGATATTTTTGATATTGGGTTAATCTTTCCAACTATTATATTGATATTGTACATCACATCCTGAATAATTTTTGTTTCTATGGAAACGGTATATTTAAATATTTTATTATTTAAAGAAAAATGTAAATAAACCTTATATAATAACAATATAATAAAAGAAATAAAATCTAATGAAAGATATATTTTGCTTTAAAAACTGTTAATAGGAAAAAAATGAAATTGTTATGCTTTAGATTAAATTATTTTGAATGTAAAGTATGCTTTAAATCTTACCTAACCTTGAAAAAAGTATACAATCAAAATAATAATTTTTATTCTATACTTTAGGTGTGAAGTTGGAATTTTGAGTAGTGTTTGATGCCTTAGTTTTTCATAGTTTTGATTTTGTTGGAAAATGGTGCAAATCTTAACAATGATTTTAACAATGAATGGGCTATCTTTCACATGATTCTCCTAAAAAAATTTTATTTTTTCTTTGTATCTTTTGTTTTTGTTTCTATGGTTGAAATGATTTAAATAATGAAACATTAAAAATTTATCGTAGCTTGTCTATGGTACTTTGAAAAATTACAACAAACAAACTACACACTTATGGGTTTTCGTGGCAAAGCATTACCCTCCTTAATAGTTACCTTTTGGGTAGAAATCAGAGGGTTAAATTATCTTCTGTTTTTAGCAAATGGATTGAACTTGTACTTGGAATAACACAGGGTTTTGTTTTAGGACCTCTACTTTTTAATATTTTTTTTAACGATATGTTCTATTTTAAACAGAAATCTGTAATTTCGCTGGTGATAATATTATTTACGCTTGCGACATTTCTTTTGAAAACGTTTGAGATCGGTTAAATAACGATCTTTGTTAGGTTGATCAGGGAGTTTGCAAAAGAGTAAACAATAAGGTTAGCGTTTTACTGAGAATTAGGTATGCTTTGAGCATATGTCAAGCTAAAGTTATAAATTCCTATATTTTGTCTTATTTTTCTACTGTCTATTAATCTGGATGTTTTGCAAAAAGTCTAGGGCATTTCTTATTGAAAAGCCATCTAAACGAGCACTGTTTATAATGACAGCATATTTAGTCTTTCAAAGCTTTTGTAGATGGACAATAGTTGTAGTATTCATTAAACACCTTCAGCTACTAATGATCGAGGTGTATGAAACACTAAACCAGTTGATTCTAAAACTTCTATAGAATATTTTTGATTGTAAATTTTTGCCTTATGATCTTCATGTCTTGTTAAAATCAAGTTGCTTACACTGTTACTTATGGCACAAATTCCCTGCAATTTAAAGCTACTTTACTGTGGAACACCCTTCCAGATGATATTAACAACAGTACAAGTGTTTTTATTTTTAAACAGAAGGTAAAATTCTGGAAAGGGTGTTGCACATGCTCTTTTTGTAATTAGATCTTTGCAGTTTTAAAATTTTATTGCCTCCTTGTTTTATTTCGTTTATTATAATTTTTGCATTACAACCTTTATTTAAAACAAAAACAAACAAAAAATTGTTAGTATATATTAACCTTGATTTTGTAATAATTTATATTATAGTTCATGTACTACGATTTAACTAACGTTAATAAAGTATAAGAAGAAAAGGAAGATTTGAGATTCAAGTTGTTTCTAAAAACCATTAGAAATCAATGATTTTTTGAAAAATCAAATATTGTGATGGGGGAAAATTTATTTTATAATCTAAATAATTTGCTTTTTTAACAAAAGCATTACTCTTAATAAAATAACTTGGCCTGAAAAAAATCTCAGGTGTAGATATTTTGTATTTTTGCTTTGTAAAGCTTTACCTATTCCAAATGTGAGTAAACCCTTGGGAATGATGATCAAAAGGTGTAGAAAAACAGTTATGTATCAGAAATAAAGCCCACCAATACCCATAATAGCAATTACAAACTATCAGGTTATACTACATATAGGAATTTTCTTATTTACAATCCCTCATTTTTTATCATCCATTTTCCCTCACATGCCTATCTAATCACCTTCATACTTTCCCACCAAGATCTAAAAGAAAGTTAGTGGTCAGCACTTGAAAGAATTAGAAGTTGAACAGAAAACTTTGATAAACTATTTTTATGCTGTCTTTATCGAGAGTTAGAAATGAAATGGACGCCAAAGTTTTTAAATTCAAATCAGAAATAGCATCAATATATTGCAAATACAAAATTTTTTATTTAAATGATTTTAATTATTTAGTTGGATTGAATTAATTTCTTTTCCTTTGCTTATGTTTTTTTTTTTTTTATAAACTAGTCTGGTAAATAATCAATTTCATTTAAAAATAAATAATTGCTTACCTACTCATATAGCAACTAACCTTGGAGAGCTAACAGTAATTATCCAGTTATCTTTCTCAAATAAAAGACTCAAACAATATACTAAAATATTTGGTTACCCGAATATAACCTAAAACCCTCCTTAACCCCAAATATAAGATGAAATTTTGTGATTTTTTTTGTTAAGAAAATTTGCTTTTAATATATTGGCCATCTTGAAAACTTTCGGCAGTGGTGTCATGGCTGAACATTCAAAGCATTTTTTTTACTTTGAGTATGCCAAAATTATGAATTGTGATTGGAAATAAAGAATAGAGAAGCCTTTTTTTTTCAAGAAACATATTCCCGAAGTCTTAAGAAACAAGTAAGAAAAATGTATTCAATTCCCTTCTTAAGAAGCATGTTATTTTCTTTATCATCACTTTCCATATGATGCCATTATCATCATAATTCATCATCATAAACTTGAATCTCACCTTGTGGAACAAGGTGCAAGGTGTGTAGGGAGTTCTGTCATTTTTGGTGGTGACAACTTTGTAATTTGGTGTTACTAGGTAGCCACCAGAACCATCTGCTGTGAGAATTTTTTTTTAAATATGTGATATCTAAATGTTATTCTAAGTCCAAAAGAGTCTTGTAGACTTCTACCCAGCACGTTATCAAAATTTGTCTATCAAATGCTGTGAAATAATCAACCCCATGTCATTTGTCTATATTTTTTGCAGTTGCATCTGGTAACCCATACCAGCAGAAATTACCAGAGCTAGCTGCTACCTGTTTGAAATTTTCAGCGATTTGGACAACATCAATATTTCGTTGACCCACTTAATACAAAAAGCTGTGTCCACCCACAAATTTATTTTAAAATAAACATCTACATTTTTGTCCCAAGATGCCTTTCCTTTATACTTTATAGTACACTGTCGTTTTTCTAATCCAACGCCAATCTGGCCTACCCATGCTTTTTTTTTTTCTGTTCTTTGGGTTTTTGGGTTCAATGTGCTTTTCCAATTTTCACTAAGTTTCTTGCCTGTCATAGTTTTAAGTGATATCTTCTTAAAAAATTGACTTTGCTTCTTCAAAATCAGTGTTTTATGACCATTATTTAAAAAAAAAATTTTAATTCAGTAGAAATTTTGGGTTGTATCACGGAATAACGTTTTTAATATATTAAAAATGTTGGCCATCTTGTTTATTTTCCTGATAGGTGAGCATGTTTTAAAATTTTTTGATTTGATTTGACATAAAATTTCAAACTGTTGATTGAACCATGAAGTAATGAAATATTTATTTCTGATTGGAAATGCTATTTTTAAAGTTTGCTAAGCACTGTGGTGTCATCAAGAATTCACTTTAATCTAAATCTATCTTAAGAATGGAAAAAAAAAAATAAAAAAAAATAAAAAGCAGAGTTCTCCAAGACTTAAATCTCAACCAAAAATATAAAAGTGATTGAGGATCACTTTAATTTATACTCCTACTTTAGTTGTTTAATCTAAGGCTTTTTCTAAAACTTCTATTATTTAAAAATCTCTTAGAGAATATTTTGCATAATACCTTTGAATTTCAGGGTTCCATTCAATTTTTTCTTGTTATATATCTTAATTTATTATTTATTTTAATAAATTTTCATTGAGAATGACTATAGGTCTTTTTCCTTTCAAAAAAATTTCATTCAATAAATAATATTTTAGTTATATGAAGAAGCTGAAGATATTTCAATAACAAATAACTCTCCAGTCAACTTCCTTACTCTCGATGAATGTCTAAGAGCATTTTTTTACAAGTAAGATATTGCATTGGTTATTTGTATAGAATATAACCATTAATATTTGACAAGGAATTATGTTTAATGAACCTTTGATATCACTGGTTTCTGAAAACTAGTTTCTAAAGTAGAAAAATCAGGAAAATCTCAAAAAGTTGAGGTCAGGGAAAATAAAATATATTTTTTTTTCACTAATTATTAAAAAAAATTAACCTTAGTCCCAGTCTTTTCCACTTCAGTACTTGGGGATTTTCCTGGAGTAGAGAAAGTTTTGGAGTCAAAATCACTATCCCTTGTGCTACAAGACAAAATCTACTTAATATTAGTTAAAATAATAAATCTTGTGTTTAAAATTTTTCATGCCTAGTTTGAAAATTGTTAGCTCAAATCTTGAAATAAAAAAACGGCATAATCAGAATTATTTTGAGGTTTTAAATGAAGATGATGTCCTGCTCTTGCTATCTGATTTCGAGTTTGGAGTTCTTTATACATTCAGGACCTTTCAAACTTTAGATCATTGGGTCATAAACACACTACCTAGACAAATAAGGTTAAGGAAAAGCATTAGGCTTGATAAGTCCTATTTTTAGATTGTAAGTCAAGAAAAATATGTCTTTTTAAAATATTCAGAGAAAAATCTTTCACCCTGCTTTAACCTTTTCATGATTTATTTCAGGAAAGAAGATGTGGTGTGCCCCAGTTGTTTTGAAACATCATGGGAACCATCAGAAATTGTCATTCTTAAGTGCCCAGAGATATTTACTATTCATATACCAAGGTGCCTTAAAAATTTAATCTTACTTTTGGATTTTTATTGACATAACTGGTAAAGCTAATAGTTAATTTACTGTACCTGCTTTTAAAAAACCAGCTTAAAATATTTAACTTAAGTTACATGTTAAACAAGACTACGAATTTCCTTGAATTCATCCATGTCTGTATTTAACAATTTTTTTTTAGTAGCTTGGATAATAAATTCCTTGGATAATAAGGGTAGAAAAGTGCTGATTTTCGAAAAAATTAAAAATATATTTAGATTTTTTCTCTAGATTTGTTCATTGCTTTTTTTAAAGCTTTGTGAAAAATTTCACATATTCACAAGCCATTAAATAACATTTTTTAGTTATGTGAAGTTATACTGAAACATAAAATGCTTATTTTCACCAACATATTTACTATTTTAAATTTCTTTTTTATGTTCCCGGGCCTTATGATTTGATTATCTAAAAATCTCATATAGTGATCGGAAATATTATTTCTGATAATTTGGGAATGCCGACTATTGGTTTTAGTTTCTGGGAGTTCGTAATTGTTTTTATTTCATATTCTATGAATTATTTTGTTTTTTGTACCATGCAAGAGTTTTATTTTAAATGCGATAATGCTAAGTTTTTACAAGTATTTTCTCTTAGTTCCAACACACGCAAATTGTTGTACAAACACAAGCGTCTCAAGCCTTATTTCTGCAAAAAATCTGGTAAAGAATATACACTCTCAAGTGTTGTCTTAAATGATGCAGGTAAACACGCTTTTGTTCTTTGGTGGCCATAACTTGCCTTAGCAGGGTGGCCACTCGTCCTTATATGTCCTTGAAAAAGTGTTTTTTTCCGCCCTTGGTCCTTGAAAGTCCTTGATTTTTTCAAAATTGTATAAATATTTTAAATTTGTATGACAATGTGTTTTATTTTTCAGGTACTGTTTGGTGTTTGTGTTTGCGACTTCCATGTCTTCGAGTTTTCATTTTTTCTGTTTTCGTTTAATTAAAAGTGAATACAAATAAATTAAAAGTTGACCACACTGCGGTTGATGTTTAGGATAGAACTAAGCTTAAATAGAGCCCATTTGTTGACTTAAACTATAACCAATGATTTTAAAGTTTGCAAATTCAAAACAGAGCATTTGAACAAAAAAAACTTTTCTGCCATTGTTGTTACTATTTTTTGGAGAGTGATGAAAGTCTAAAAAAATTTATTTTTTTGATTATTCTTTTAAAGCCAAGAAAAAAGTTATCAGCTGTCAAGTATTACACTGGGGTCCCACTTGTCATGATTGTCATAACATGCATAATTTTCAGTATTTTAGCACAAAATTCAAGAACTAGCATGAATTTAAGGGACTGTCGTAATTTTCCTAACTTTTCTACTCTCTGCTTGGCATTGAATGTAACATTGTGTCTTATGTGTTTAATAAAAAAACAAATTGTTAGTTTTTGTGCATTGAAAATGTGTATATTAATGGCATAATTGTTCTTCATTCAGTAGTTTATTTCCGATTGATTGTTTTGTATATAAGTTGATGATGATTATGAATTTTACTTTTTACATAAAAGTGTGCATAGTTAACACATGGTTGAAAGCTGCAAGTTTTTGAATCTTTGCTTTAATATGGTTCTCTCATTGGTTTAAGAACTGCACTAACGTGAAATTTTCTGATTGCTTGTTTCAATAAAATTCCAGTTGCAATATTACACATGTTTGAAGCTCCTGATTGTTTTTGTGATGGAGTTTCATTGGGATAATAACAGCATTACTGCATTGCTTCTATGTTTAAAAGTAATAAATGAAAATTTTTAAATTTTGAGTGTGAGTGTGAAGTTCAAAAAAATGATCAAACATCACCTCAAGAAAAAGACATTTTTAGAAAGAAAGCATTTCTTCCAGAAGAAATAATGGTTTTTCTTCCTTCTAAAAAAAAAATTCCTATTCCATTTATTAGTGATGGTTTTTGTCAACTTCCTTGTCATTTCCTTCGAATAATGGTTCTTTCCTCAGTGACCGAGTCAATGAATCATTATATTCTCGCTGGAAATTAGCCCAGATAGTGAGCAGTGTATTAACTAAAAAATTTTTTTTCTTCATCACAATCAAATTTGAATGAGGTTCACAAAATGTGCAAAAGGTAAACAAAAAATTAGCGGCAGTGTGAAAATAGTTTGATATTTTCCAAATTTATTCTTTATATTCATTTAAAACATAGAGCAAAATGCCACTCATACTTCTGGCATAAGGTGTTGTTATTATTTTTTAAATTTAAAGTTGAAGTGAACTTCAGTTATTTGCTCTGTTTTTTAAAAAATATATATATATATACAATGTATTATTCTATTGCACCAAAGGGAGAGGTTTTGTATCAAGAAGGACATTCAAGAAGGTGGTTAACAAGCTCTATTCAACAAATCACATCAACTCGAAAAAAGCTGAAAATGCCAAGTTGCAGTTTGAGGTTTTCATCTCAACCACAATTAAGATTCTTTAAGAGAAATTTCTTAGCTTAAGCCTTGCAGATAATCGTTCGGATCTTCACCAGTATTTAAAAGGTAATGACAACTACAAAAATTTATGGAAAGTCATGATCATTGTGTTCATAATCAAAGCCAGATAGAACAAGGATTCAATGTCAACAAGGAAATCACTATTGAAAACCTGAAAAGTAAATCATTATGTACTCAGGGGTTGGTTTATGACACCATAAGGTGTTCCAAGAAAGATATATTTAAATAATCGCCAAAATGGTTACATCGGCAAAACAGCTTTTTCAAGGTATGTAAATTCAATAGAAAAAGCCAAGAAATCAAAGGAAAATGAAGCAACTAATAACAATAGAAAGTTGGTAGCAGATGAAATAGATAATGTCAAAAGCGAGCGAATTGAGGTAGAATTATGTATTCAATCATTCAACAATGGCATGATTGAGTGTCTTGACAAGGGTGGCATACCCTTCTATCTTAAATCAATAAAGTTCAGGAAAGCAATATTGGAGAAAGAAGCAACAATGAGTGATTGATGCCATATAAGATGATGCTATAAAAAACTTGATGCCAATAATGCAATAATAAATGACAATGATGCCATAAAAACTTGAGGAAGAGCTGATTAAGAAATAAATTTAATGACACCAACATTTTGTTGATTTATCCCAAATTATATACATTGATTAGTTTTATTTCCCAACTAGTTCTTTATGTTTGATGAATAGCATGGAATCAATTTTAAGCCTTGTTTGATTGTTGTATGCTTTCAAAAAGTCTTTTCCTTGTCTATTTCATCTTCTAGTTTAAAACACTGATTATGTAGAATCTTATGAAATTATTTGATGAGTAAGAACTGGGTGTTTTCCTCGATTCAAGAATCAAGTTTTGAATACAGGATCAGGAAAGGATAAATTTTATTAAATTAATTTTTGAAGCGTCATTCTTTTTGTTAGTTCTTTTTTAATATTGTATATGAAGTTAATTCTGAGTGATAATGCTTAGTAATTTGAACCCTTGTTTAACTGAGATACTTAGGTTCAGAACTTGTCCCTGAAAACTGATATCTTGTTCTTCAAATATCCTTGGATTGTTCATGAATTTTTTTTTTTTTAATTTGATTGGCTACCCTGCTTAGCGAGGTTTTAATTATGTAGTGATATTTAACACTAAAAAGATATATAGACTCTAACTAGACTTGCACTTTTAGATTTTATTATAGCAGAATTTTGGAAAAATCTTAAAATCTGAAAGTGATACATTATACATACAGCCATAAATCTTGATCTGAAAAGATTTCCTATTAAAAATATAAAGTAAAATATGATTTTCTCAGCCCTTAATATAAACATCAGTTAGTTTATGTTTTGTATTTTGCTATATGCCTGTTATTGGTTAACATAGATTTGCTTCAAATTGACCATTTGAGCAGTAGTTAATAAATGCTAATAAAATTCTGCATAAGTTTGAGTATATATACAATATAAATATATTTAAATATATATGTAAATTATTTAACATCACAAAAAGTAAGCATTTTTATTTTTCATTTTAGTTTTAGTGATTTGAAATAATATTTATATTGTAATTACTATTCGATGACAAGAAAAAATTTAAGAATGTCACCCTATTATCGGTTAGAGAATAGTTTTTATCAGTGTTTCAAAACCATGTTCATTTTATTCAGAATTCACAACATTTTTAAAGCGTAAATGTTCAAATTCTCCTTCAAAAAGAAGATGTCCATCAAGTGATGTATGGGAAATGTCCTCTTCAAGCAACGATACTCAGGTATTTTTTTTTTTTTTTTTTTTGTATAAAAAAGTTCTTTTTTTGGGAAAGACTTCAAAAAATATTTTGCTAGGGATGAATGAGAAAGTTTGCAAATAGGAACTGATATTTTTATGGGCAAGATAGTTATTTGTTTTTTGTAATTTATTTTATTTTTTTCCTTTTTAACTGGTTGCTTTCTGCAAGGCCAAGAGCCTAAACAGGGTGCTAAAAAAAGAAATAAAGATATAGCTAATCTTATGAGAGAAATATTGGTTCGTGTTAGACTTTAAGGATTAGAGATCATAATCCGAAGGAAAAAAATCAGAAGGTTAAGAGTTCCACGAGCGAACAGTTTGTGGGAAGCTTTATGAATAAAAGTTTTTGTGAAATTTAGGGATCTGTACCGTTAAAGGATGACCATTAGATGAAAGTACGAAGATCATCTTCTGAATCAGCTGCTATTTTTACCTTATCAAAATCACTGTTTGCTTTCTCTAAGGATGATTAAATGGTAGTGTCATCTGGAGATGCAGCAAGTTTACAAAGAAGGCTATTAGGCAGATCATTAACAAAAATTAGAAAAAGATTAAGTTGCAGAAAAGAAACTTGAAAGTTCAGCATACCATAAATTTTTGAATGTCTTAGAGATGTCGAGTGTAGTCTGTCTGGTTTCATTGCAAGCATCAAGAGATTTATAAGACATGTTCACATATATATTCAAAGCTTCTGCAATTGACCAACTAGAAAGAAAACCACACTGATGATCAGAAAAAAGATTGAATGAGTAAGTCACGAGTAAAACATGAGTTAATCAATGATTCTTAAGTCCTTACTTATAATTGTAATGAGACTAATAGGATGGTAATTTTGAGGATCGAATTGCTCTCCAGAATTTTTCAATACTGGAAAACAGATGCCAACATCCAGCATGAAGGATAACAGATTTCAGCGATACACTTTAAAGACCAGTCAAGAGCTGGTAAGAGTTCTGGAGAGCACTTTTGTAGTATAATTGCAGGAATTTTATAAGGGTCAGTAGTATTAATATTTTTTTTTGATAAAGTTGTATAAAATACCATTGCTACTAACTAGTTGGAGTCAAAAATGAACAATTTTTGTCTCAATTGTGGACTTGTGGTAAAGCAAAATTAGTTATCGATTCATCCAAAATATGTAGTAATCAGAAGCAACTGTTTAAACTCATAAACTTAGCTAAACTGTATTTATGTCCCTTGAGCAACTTGACAAAAAAAATTCTAAGGGAAGCTATGGCGATGGAGCAGTAATCTTGTCAAAAGCAGCCAAAATTGTATGACGTGTTATGTTAAATTAAAAAAAATAATAATTCAATGCTGATTTTTAAAAGGACTACAAAAAAGAATCGATCCCATATTTACTATAGTGCATAGTGATATTACGGGGTTTAAACACCAAAAGTAAATCAAAGAATATGCCTAAAAGTCAGTCAACACATAATGTTTCTCAATTGCTACAATTCAATTTTACCTCCTAGAAGGAATACCTGAAGAAATCATTGCCAATACAACCATGATGCTTTAAGAGGGACACGGCTTCCTACTTATGTCAAGTTGTTTTTCCATGTGAAAACAAGGAAGAAGAGTCTTATTGATGAGCTTTTTAGACTCGGACTGTCAATTTCATATAATCAAGTGAATGATATCATAACTACTCTTGGGGATAAAGTTCTAGTTCAATTTTGTCTGCCCTCCTAACTTAAAAAAAAACCTTTTTACAACTGTTGCCATTGATAGCATCAACCATAACTCTTCCTCTTCTATTGCCTCTTACTCACTCCATGGCAAAGGTGTACCATTATTCGAACATTAAACACAAGGATAAAAATACGAATCAAAGAAAACTGAATACGTTATGAAAACAAATTTATAAAACTTAAATTTTCTATCAGGCAGTTTTGCTGATGTTCCTCTTATAATTATCCCGAAGTTGTCTAAAGTTCCAGTGTGCTACTTACTTGACTGTAATACGTGACACAGACTTGATAAGTATAGCTTTGGAAGAGGAAAAGAAGTAAGATGTATTTCTTTACAACCGCCAAGTTGTAAGTGTCTACATGTGATGCATTCCACACCAGCAAACAGAGTAACTTAATGGTTTCACTGGTTATATTAGCTATGATGCCACTGTTTAAAGAACAAGCACACTCCTGCTATAATGAAGCAATGGTTAGTGATTTTGTTGTTCTTTCATCTATTTTTCTTTGTTGCTCCAAAGTGTGCTCTCATTGCTACGTTTTACCTTTATATTTCTAACGTTGGATAAACTTGACTGTATGTAGTATAATAATGTTGTAGTGATCATGTTTTACAGATAAAAAGTTAGCTTTGTCTACACAACACAATTTTGAAATGATCTTAACACTGATGATTTTAGAAAATAGACTAGATAGTCGAGTAGTGTATTATACTTTTTTGTGAATTTATTTTTCCTGTCGTTTTAGGTTGTTGTGGGAAATGCTGTACACCATACTAACAACAGCCAATTTCTCAACAAGGGAAGTTATGTTCATACCAGAAATCAGATTTGATGTAGTGCTAAGAAAGTAAAGTAGGAAATGAGCAGTTGGATGTCCCTCGCGTTGATGCAAAAATTATTGATGATGCAGCTGCAATAAACGTTTTAAGACCAAAACCATAACACAACAGTTGAAGATTATGCTACTGATGAATTCTTTCGATATATTTCAAATGAGTTGAAAGGCAGTTTACTTGTAGACATTGTTTATGACGTTCATCTTACATACAGCCTTAAAGCAACTACAAGAGAGGCGAGAAGAAAAGGAATAAGAAGAAAAAAAATGTTGTCAGAAACAGAAACACCTACCAATTGGCAAGAATTTTAAAGAGGGGTTAGAAACGAAACTGAACTTTTTCTTTTCTCAGAAGAAATTATTAAAAAAGTTTTGTGACAAAACTGTCATCTGCTCATCCAGTAACCAAGTTTTTTGTAACGAACCAAATGAAAATTTGACTGACATCAAAAACTGTAGCCATGAAGAAGCTGGTTGTTGAATTTTCATCCATCTACTTTATTCAGTAAAGGAAGGTTTACGAAAAACTACAATACGCACAGTTGATATCGATGTTGCTTTCCTGGCGTTAAAAGCTGTGGTAGATATGGATATATAGATACAATTTTGGGTCAGAAAAGGAACAATGTATATTCCTATTCACGAAATCAGTGTAACACTAGGATCCTCAAAATGTAACGTTTTACCACTTTTTCATGCTCTTACAGGAAGTGAACAAGCTTTGCTGGTAGAAGCAAGAAGACAACTTGCATGGGCTGTGTGAAACATATTGCCTGAGCTTACTCATGGGTTACTGATTATCAGTAAATTTCCTTCTAAAGAAGCAGTAGAATCTGTATTACCAGGTATCAAAAGATTTATTGTTTTAATATGATCGAGGAAGTTAATGATGCTCACAAAGAACTATTTACCAAGAAAGGTAGACCAATAGAATCTATTCTTCCAGCCGCTGACGCATTGATATTGCACATTAAAAAAGCTATTTTTCAAGCTCGTTTGTCTGAGACGAACTGTTGACTTTGTTCCAGATTTGTACCCTCATCTTCTGATTGCGGCTGGCAAAAAATCAATAATATATTTGGGAACCATTATGGACATTAAATCCCAAAGCATCAAAAGTGTGCCAAGAGTTAATTAAATGTGGGTGCAATCTAGAAAATGGCTGTACAAAGCGGTGCAAGTGTACAGTCGAAGTTATGTAGTGTTCATTGTGTGTTCAGTGTTCAAAAGAACTGTAAATAAACCATATATTGAAATTTTTCTTCTTCTTTTGACTAAAGCGATGAAGTGTAATCATTAGCGAAGCCCTTTCTCGAAACCTTATAGCCTGTTCAATTTTATTATGGTTACTATGCCAAAGATGTATTTTTAGAAACAAATTGACACTTGTAATTTTTTAAATATTACTTACAAATTTTGAATCATTTTGCAATGGTCTTAATACTTGTATCTCAAGTACATTTTTTTAGAATTTCGTAATTTACAGACCTAGTCGTGATTTTTTAATGACTGAAGGAAATTTACTTAAATTTGGTTAAGTAAGTTAAGTAAGTATTAAATTTGGTAACAATGCTGTTATTTTTTGTTATATTACAGACCAGATTATGAATTTTTATTCTGGTCTGTAAAATATATAGAAGCCTTTAGTTATTCTCGTAATGTATAGTTATCAATTTATATTGTAACAAACTATTGAGCAAAGTATTAAGTTTGAGTCAAAAATTATTGAGTGAGTTATTGCAAAAAATAGTGAAATTCATGCTTTTTTATATTCTGGTTTGTAAAATGTACTAGTAACCGATTTTTTTAGGCTTTATAGCTTAAAATAGTTTTTATTATGCCAAAGAATATTTGTGCCAAGTTTCATGCTTTTATCACAAAGTCCACATTTCTTTTCTTTTTTTTTCATTTTTGACTCCACTAGACTCTTAAATGCTTTAGAGAGCTACTTGCACTTTAACTTCAAAATCTTTTGAAATTTTATATATCAAATATTTAATTGATTCTGTAAGAATTTCCTGATCTGCATCAACTGTTTCTTTACCTTTTATGTGATAAGGGGTGTTAAAAATATTATTTTTGAGGTAACTCCTGTGAGTATTTGGGGCTATAATACCTATTTTGTTTAGAATGTAACTGCACTGCCTTCCATTGAGATTGAACTACTTTTCTATACAAGAATATGTGGTGAGTACAAATTTTACAACACACGTGAAAGAAATTTACACATGAAACTTTCCTTTATGTTAAGCAACTTTTAAGCAACCTTTAAGCAACTTTACTTTTTTTAAATCGTTTAATTTTCTAAGTTTTAGCTGATAAAAGCTACTGCATTAGTATTCACGAAAATTTGTTTGGTGTTCCAAATTCTGAGACTTATTTAAAAGCATCTAAATCAGCCTCGGTCTATGATATTCTAAGCTAGTTAATAGTAATAAATAAAGCTATACTGTGCCATACTATGCTATACCATAGAAACTATTGTCGATTGCCCACATTGCACCAATCGATCTAAATGCAAACTATTGACAAATCACACATATAAATTAATGCATGTTTGTTTTTCAAGTTTTAAAAAATTTGAAAGATGTTGTTGTGGAAAAAATTATTTTACCGTTCAGTGAATTTGTTAGATGTATAATGGTGGACGGTTGTGTTATCGAGAAATTAACTGACGATATAATTTTTTCTGCCATTTCGTATTTGCGAGGTGAGAAACATCTTCGACCTGATAAAGAACTGTTTATCAGGCACTTAAGTGTCACGTACAGCACATCTACTATCAAAGAAAAGTTCAACTCGCTAATATCTGAGGAAAAGATCGTTGAGAAAGTGAATACTTCTGGTAAGAAATCTTTATTTGTATCGAATATTTCTCTGGAAACTTTGGATCAAACTCCTTCATTTGCTCTAAAAAACTCAATGTTAACTAAAAAGATAACTGATTACATACAAAAGAAATTTGACTCACTAACCACTAAATTCCTTAACAAAACCCCAAAGCTCGACACACCACAATCACATACTGAAGATATCATTAATCTATCATGTACCTCTATGTTATCTGATAACAACCCGATGAGTCTAGAGTTTG
>JAUZNK010061805.1:0-14837 GCA_035046665.1 Euphysa ruthae
TTTTAAAAAAAAAAAAAAAAAAAAAAAAAAAAAAAAAAAAAAAAAACATTTTTTAATATGAAGGTAACAATTTTTTTTTTTACATAGATTGTTTAAGAACCGGATTGTGAATTACTTAATAAAATTCAAGTAATTTAATGAAGTGAAAATTGAAATTCATTTCTTAACAATTTCAATTTCTTAAGTTACCTTTGTTCTCCGCTAGAATATTCTGAAGGAAAAAAAAAATTGGTGTGTATTTGCCTGGGCTTAGCATTAGCATAAATCTTTTAGCTTAGCATAAATCATTTAGACATCTGAAAGAATACTTTTGGTATACTAGTAATAGCATTATACGCTATTAAACCGCTATTACTAGTACAGTCCTTGTTCAAAAGTATATAAAAAATCTATGACTCTAATAATATCATCACCAGAAAAAATATTCTCAAAATTTCCTAAAATTAACCAAATTTCAGCAAAATTGAAGAAAAAATTAAAAATGTAAAACTTTAGACATTCCTTACCTGAAAATTACTTATTATAGGAGAGGCTTCTAAAATTAACCATGTGGAAAAATCAAAAGGTAATTTTGGCAGATGATGATCCCTGTGGTCTTTTAAACTCATGATGAAAAAAAAAAGAAATAAAAAATAATAAATTTTGAAAAAAAATTTATAATGTAGTCCTAAAATGACGTGTTTTAGAAAGAGAATTTTTGGCAGCAAAAAAGTCCTGTGATTTCATGCAAAATAAAAAAAAGTACTGAACAGATTTTTCTAAAATTTTGATTGTCATTTTTAGGAAAAATAAAACAGGTTTCTGGCCCCATGCTAGAGAATAATCAGTAGGTGGCCACATAGGATAAAAATTCTCTCTATGATCCTTTTTCCTCTTCCTCCTCCTTCTTCAAAAAAAAATTAATGAGATTTTAAGAAAATTTAAAAAATATGATTTATTGACTAAGTATGGCACATTTCTAGGTCTGGGGAATGATGACTTTCGTATCATTATACACAACTGCAGGCCATATGGGTAAAAAAAATTCCCTTTGTGGTCATATAACTTCATACCAAAATTTAAAAAAATATGGAGCACAAGCCCAGGGAACATATAGGATAAAAGATACACACTGTGGTTCTTTAAATGAAAATTTACTAAAAATCTCTTAAATCTAGTGGATTCAAACATGAATTCAAACGTATAAAAAAATCAAACAAAAAACAAACAAAAAGAAAATGAAATGTTATATGGTACATCCCTCCTTTCTCCCTTAATGTGATAAAAACAAATGTTTTTTCATTTGCTGAATAAGCATTTCCCACCTTCAAATATAATGTACAAGACTTTCAATACTGTAAAAAAACTGAAGCTGCTTGAAAAATATTTCATCAATATAACAACACATAATTGAACAATATTACAAAGTATCAATAATAAGAAAAAATATTGTGGTAACCACAGATCAAAGAAAGAGCGCACTACAAAAAACCACTACCTTACATCCAACATTGTATATAAAGCTAGTTAATAATCAAAAAAGGTCCAACTTAAACCCTTTAAAGTTCCAATTAGAGATTTAATAAATATTATATAAATTTGTAATAATTGTTAATAACAGCGGTGAATTTTAAATATAATCATTTATATTAATTACCTTTGCTACAAAGAACTTTTAAATTGATTTTAGAAAAAAATAACTGTAACCTAATCTGACATTTCAAAATTATTTTTTAGTGGACTCAATACTTTAAACAATACTATAACAATCATACCATCAATGATTTGTTTTCCAACCAACCCTAACACGAACATTTGATTTCCTTCTGACATACATATAGCAGCAGTGAATGGACAGCCATGAGGTTGGTTGTTAATTGAACGGTACCCACCAAAGCTTGTATATAGGTGTCTTCCACTAGTAAAAAAAAAACCGTTGGTGAAGTTAAAGGTTCATTCCATCAATTTTTTTTTTTTTGTTTATTAATTTTAAGTAAAATTATAAATATCAAGACTATGGCAATCAAAATTTTCAAGTTCTCATGAATATAAAACCAGCTCAACATTAAAGCTCAAAGCTTTGTAGATAACAATATGTTATTCAATTAAAATACTAAAATAAGAACAAATTATCCTGTAGGAATTTAACTGTTACTTTATTTTAGCCATTTCAATAAATGTTTTGAATGAATTGTTATAAAAACATAACTTTTTGTTATTATAAAAGACATACTTGTAGGTATCAACATTGGGAATATTTGTTAACTTGGTTGAAAATGCTTTTATATACCATGGGTTATATAATATAAGGCACCACCCATTTACCTCTACAAAAATATCTCCTCAAAACTAACAAAACTATAAAGCATAACACAATGAGTCCCGCTTACAGAGATATTTCTTATAAGAGCAATAGTTGCCGTAATATTTACTTAATTATTGACAGTGGGATTATTAAATAATCTAGTTCGTTTAATAGAAAAAAAAGCAAATGAATTAAACTAATTACTTTTCAATAGCAAAACTAGCTTGCTTAGTAAATTTAGTAAAATCAAGTATAATATCGCCATTAGAGTTCTTGACTGTTTGTTTTAAAGCCTTTTTCTTACACAGTAAGCTTGTCTTCCACTCAAATACATAATTATTATTTTGATCATCGAATAATTGCGGAGCACCAATAGCTGTCCATAGGTCACAGGAAAATTGAATAGTAGAAGTTTTATTACCTAGAAAATAAAGTTTATTTTGACACAATACATGAGGTTTATTTATGTTATCGTTATCTTGAGAAAAGATTTACGTTTTCAAATAGTATCATAAACCTTTAAAATTAGCTGAAAAGCAAAAAGCTAAAGGATATTTTGTACTTAATTAGGCAATTTAAGCAATGAGGTAAGTAGGCAAGAAAGCAAACAAGTGGAAAAGCAAGTTTTTTTTTTGTGGAATATCAAAAATGATGCATTTCACTGATTAAATTTCAAAGACAAAGATTTAATTTAGATCCCTAGCTTAAGGCAAGAGTGATATGTAAATTTGAAACATCCTTCTCATACTTAGCATGATCCACAACAACATAAGCGATCATTTCACTTTTTTATAACAAAAGATTTTTTAAATTGTGTAATATAATTGTGTAAATAGATAACATTATCCTACTAACTTTTTATCATTAATCTTTCATCACACAACAAAGTTAAAAGTTTTGTTGATAACATAGGAGGAAACACTTTAAAAGTCACTTTGAAGTAGGTAACAATAGTCTCAATAAACTATAGTTAAAGTATGGTGTAAACAGGCTTATGGCAGAATTTGACTGGTTCAAAAAAATTGCTGTGAAATGGGTCCACAGTCTCAATATAGGTGTAATGATTTCCTGAATGGTATCTTCACTTTGTGTAAAATTAAAAAAAAAAAAAAAATCAGACTTGAACTAAAGAAAACATTAAAAATCTTTAACAAAGGCTGTTGTTAGAAAAAATGTTTTATTTAAAACAACCACTCAAGTTGTTGGAAAATCCTGTTAAGTTTAGGAAAAATATCTAGAATATTTTTAGAGAAAAATGTGTACAGCACATGCAAAGGAATGGATAAAAGCAAGGAAGTGAACTGACAGATTTCTTTATGAAGTTAAAAATATTTCAAAATAAATTTTTAGAATTGCAATAAAACTAGTCGAAAAGGTAATTTAAAACTGGCCATTAAGGAATAAAAAAATGAGATAGCATATAAGGCTAAAAAATGATAATTTTTAATGGTTTGTTGCACACGTTTTTGAAAGAAAGGAAAAAAAAATTCCAACCTAATGATGTATAACTGAAAAAAAAAACTAACCTAAGCTTGAACCATAATGCATAAAAATCTGCTCATCTTCGGAATTCTGTGACCAAGATATATTCTGCACATAGCCTAAAGACTTAATATGTTCTCCAGATGCTTTTGTCAAACATACAGCTTCTTTGTTTTTGCAAACAGCTGATTCATGACATAGGCTAATATGATAAACATCATTTGAACTGCTGCTAACCTATGTAAAAAAAATTTTTTTTTTAAAAATAAAATAAAATAAAATAAAAAAGCTGATAATTTGATAAAAACTAAGTAATTTTGATACTAATTCACAAAATGTGTGTCTAAAAGATGTCTGATAGTCTGGTGAAACTAAGCTGAAAATAAGGTAAACTGGTAATAAAATACACCAAAGCTATATTTGGTATCAAAAGAAGTGCAATTTAATGTAGATTAAGAAAACCAAAATCCTCACTTTTACACACTTGGGGAAATTTTTTTATTGCAGTTTTAGTAACAAGGGGAAAGCTGCCACATTTTCGATCACATTCAGCTTACTTACAATACTACAATACTGTAACGTTACGAACCTTTTGTCTCATAATGATATTGGTGATAATTTCAATGGTGTTTAAAAAAAAATAATTAAAAAATAATAAAATTTACAGAATTTCCATGATCATTCAAATTATTTTAAAAAACCAAAGCAAAAATCTCTGCACTGTTATTATATAGAAATAAAAAATAATTAATATATTAATATATTAATAATATAAAAATATTAATAATTAATATATAAAAATAATTGTTTCAAAACTAAATAGTAATTTAAAACTCATAAAATGGGCAAAGGAATTGCAAACTTGATTTCATTCGAAGAACACTCTTTAAAAAAAATTCTTAGAAACTTATGAAAATGACATAACAAGTGCGAGCACTGTTAACTTGATAAAATCAAAACATACTGCATCTTTGAGAAGTTCAAAAATACCTTGACTATAAATACGTTTGTCTTTAGAATAATTTGATTGGAAACTAAACTGTTTATTTTGTGGTAAATTATGCCAAATATATGAAATACCCTGGTCGCGAAAAAATTCACCAAGGAGAGACAAAGCTGAGACTATTTTAAAAATGTGTCAAATAAGAAATGATACACTGAGATACAATGTTGAAAGCAGAATTATGAGTTGCTCTGATCTTTCAACTGCAAACAAACAAGAATCATCAGGATGTTTTCAATTTACTTTGTGACTGGCTTGAAATAGAGCGAGAATTATACATATTAACAGAACTTCACAAAAAAATGATTTCACTTGCCCAATCGAATGACGTATATTCTAAGAAGTGATTAAAATCACAGTTAATTGTAAAATATAAAGAAACAATTACAGTTAATGAAGCAGATAGCCGATCAAATGTAGGTTTCTTTACTGAGCATTCACAATATATCAAAAAGTAGATAATTTAGAAGATTCCCAGAGGATAGTTATCACTGTTGCTAAGGCACAATTACCCTTCAAAAGAAAGTATATCAAATTTTGATGAAAATAAAAAATCACAACCTCCTTTACTTATATTGTTTATGGAAATACTGATTAAATCACCTATCAAGCAAATAAGTATTAGACAATGCATCGCAAACGTTGTACGACTAAGATCAACTATTCCTCCTGTTCTTTTCAGACTAGCTGTAGAAATGGATCATGTAAGTGGATCTAAATGGCAAGTAAATGAGTTAAGTAGACTTGGTTTCTGTCTTAGAGCTAACAAAGTAACAAAGCGCAAAAAATCTGTTGTATCTAATGAGAGTACAATAGACTGGAAATTTACAAAGGTTTCTTGAACATTGGACCGCCACTAACTTTGATTACTCTCGATGGAAAAGGAACATCTGGTAGGTATAATTGTTTCATCAAAAGGTGGCTTTAATTTACCGCTAATTCCAAGGCAAAGAATAAAAAAGGCAACTAATCAAAAACAAAGATAATTTTGTGAATATATATTTAATTGTTGATTGAAACTTCCATATATCTTATGCAAGCAATTAATCGTTCTAACAAAAGTTGTTTATTTCTACCAGATTTTCATAGGTCATTGTCAAAGTAAATAAAAAAAAGCTAACAACTGTTGTTATTATAATAAATTTTCACACAAAACTAGAATTAAATTATATATTCAATGATTAATAAACTATCAACAAAAACTTCAGCCGAAAAAAGTTTTCATCTTTGAAGTTTTTTTTTTATAGATCCTATAGTTTTTTGCCTATATGTGGATTGATATCAAAAGTAAATGATTAACAATAAGTATTATTATTTAGAATGAATTCTTACTAAACCAGTGCATTATATACTTTAAGGTATGGCATGCCTCTCTTTTTTCATACACTTAGACCAGGTCTTTATGTTAGATTTTTTGACTGGCTCAAGGCTGACAATGCTGCCCATTATCGACCAGATCAATAATAGGCAGCATTGCCTAAAAGACATGTCTTGCATCTACTCAACTCTTTTTGTTATACTAGTATGTTTGTTATAGATCAAGCAAAATATTTGAAGATTCCAACACCCTGCAT
This sequence comes from Euphysa ruthae, assembly GCA_035046665.1. Taxonomy (NCBI): domain Eukaryota; kingdom Metazoa; phylum Cnidaria; class Hydrozoa; order Anthoathecata; family Corymorphidae; genus Euphysa; species Euphysa ruthae. Next base: position 6,344 of record JAUZNK010061805.1, read on the forward strand.
TACATTTGACCAACCTTTGTGGTTAAAAGCAACTGAAATAATTAATGCATTTTTCTTAAATATGGTAATCATTATAGGTGGATTTCACACAATGATGAGCTACTTAGAAAGTATTGGATTAGTAATGGAAGGTTCTGGTCTTTTTGAAGGATTAGAAAAAATATTTGGTGACAATGCCGTGAAATATATCATTTCAGCAAAATCTGTTTCATAGGCACCCGGTGTTCATTTCCTAGTTGAGGCAGCTGTTTTTACAAAACTATTATCTCCTTTTTCCTTTTGGTTGAAAACAAAATAGATAATAACAGGGCTTAAGAAGAGTTTGACACAGAGGAATATGTATCTGAAAATACTGACGATAAATTGACAAGCAAAGTCTCTTTAGAAATTGAGGAACTAGTTAGTACTGGTCCTTTAGAACATTTAAATAAAGGAGATAGAATAAGAAAGTTGACCAATGAAGAAGAATGTGAGATGCATATCATTGTTTGCGAAGATATAGAAAAAAGCTTACACAATATTGATTCTTGCAAAGCATGTACTTTCTTGTTAAATTATGAACAAGCTATAATATGAGTTATCAAATTCATCATGGAAATCTGCACTCTGGATACAACTATGTTGCAATTTTGAAACATGCTGAGCGAACAAGCTTTACATTTAGATTTCCTACGCAAAATGATTAATTTGTTTACTATAATCCATTACGCCAAGAGCTGCAGCTTCATCTGCAACAAATGTTAAGAACTAAACACTAAATTTCCTTGGATCCATCATTAGGGAAGGGTATGATAGAGTTTGAAAAAGTGATCAATAATATCTGGCTTTGGACTGACCTTATTATCGAATAAATGATGATGCGATCTTTGAAAAGCACAAAGTGTGAGAGATGCAGACGTCTTGATTGTAGAAAAAGTCATCACAATCGCAAAAGAAGGCAAGGATGTTATTATTTATTTATACATGGGTTTACAATCTTAGTCAAACTAATCAAGAGTTAATTATTTACACCCATAAGTACTTTATAATATTAAATATTAAAATATGCTAAAACTCTTATTACAAATAAAATACACAAACTCATACAACACACTAAATATAACTTAAACCCTGTGAATTATCAATGCATAAATTACACCCATATTCCGGTATTCAACTTAATTTTCTTTTAAATTCTGCTAATGATTTAATTTCTTTGTATATCTCTGGTACTATTTTCCAGAATACAGGTCCAAAGAATCTAAGGGAATTCTCACCCGAATGTACGCTATTAATTTTAGGTATACTGAAAATATCAGTTACACATTTTTCTTTGCATTAATTTCTTGCTAAACAAACCACTAATTTTAGCAAAAGATTATTCTAACTTTTATAAAGTTCAATTGAAAGTTTTTGAATATTCTTTTGATGAACTGTTACTGAATTATAGTTTTAAAAGTTCCTTAAAAGTTAAGACATCATAGCCATTATAAACTATTCTTAAAGTTCTTTCGTGAAACCTCTTTATATTGCTGTTAAATGTTCTATCATGAAATATCCAAACAAATGGACAATAGCTGAACTGGGATTCAATAAAAGCTATAAAAATAATTCTTCTCCAGTTAAATGGAATAAATTTGCTAATTCTTCCTAATGCACTTAACCCTGCTTTCATACATATATTTGAAAATATTAAAAATAAAATATTATTATTATCATTAGAATATAAATCTCTTTCTATAGTTAATAAATTTTTGACTCCCTAAATTATTCAACTTCATGAAGTTATCATTAAACCATTCAATGGCCAATAAACTATCATGTTCTAAACACTGAATATCAAATTCTAAATCCTGGTCGTACGCGTACAACGTGGTTTCATCAGCAAAATTACAAATATCAAATCTCAATAGTAAAAAACAAATCATTTAAATAAATATGAAATGGTAAGGGCCCTAATATTGATGCTTGCGGAACACCAAAGATCAATTCAATCAAGGAACTTGATTCATTGTCTATTTTTGCACACTGCCATCTATTTTTTCAAATAAATCAATGATATTTTGTTCTGTACAGAAAGGAGTATGGAAAGAAAGAGGAACACTGTATTCAATCAAGTCTTTAGTCAAAGATCAACCTGTAAAGGAATATATTTTGTTTGCACACGCTTGGCTTCGGATGTGATACAAGCTCAACTACATTACAAAGATTTGTAATTTAACACAAAGTTTTGTTTAATAATTATAATCTAACCATATACTTCTATAATCATAACGGGGCTACAATTTGTTACAACAGTTTTTCCTACATGGAAACTTAATTGCAGCAGAATGCCATACATAACATATTATAAATGTTCTAGTAGATATAACAAAAGTATTTTCTAAATTTTTAGGTAAATAGTCACATCTAAATACGGGGAGCTGCAGCAGTCTACTCTTGAAACAATTGGAGCATCAGGAACCAATGTTTTAATCAAAAGGATACGTTGTCTTTATAGATAAGCTAGGCAAATATGAACTTAAAGGAAAATTTGCTAGTAAAATGTATTACAAATTTTTATTCTTAAATCTTAAATTTTATTCCTGTTTTTTATTATTATTATATGTCCAGCTACAATAGAAAGGTACACTAACCACATTATGATTGCAAACTTTATGCAAATGTCAGTGGAACCCAGTATGTTACCTTCTTCAGAAAAAACAGTTTATTTTCATTCCCTTTGCATGCATTTTCATGTTGCACAGTGGAAGAACTGGAATCTGCACTGTTTAGGTGCAACTGAATGGGGATAGCAAATGGAGAAAAACTACTTAATTTCCATAAAGACTGACATTGAAGCAGCACGTGAATTCTAGCTAAAGTTTATAAAGTGTAATTGTAATGCCACTTTGAAGTATGCATGTGGTTCAATATGTTCATGTCATATGAATGGGTTGAAATGTGTGGTGATTGCTGCGGTACGGCATGCAGCAATATCGCTGAATCAGCAATTGTGGGTGTCAATAAAGATAAAAGTTTAGATCGAAATATCTTTGATTTATTCCCATAATGTATATTTTACAAGATTATTATTATGAATGACAAATATTATCGTGTACGATATATTCTTTAAATAATAACAGAAAACTGCCTCGACTATTCAAATTAAATAAAAAACGAGTCAAAGTAGTGTAAATAAAATAATTTTTTTAAAATGTTATACTTTCAATATGTCATATTAAAATAGAAAAACATTGACTCAATTGATTTTTTTAAATTTGGATAATCGAGGCAATTTTAATCAATTAATGATATCAAAAAGAAATTATGAAAAATTATTCAAAAGTCATTATAAGAACAAGTTATAGTCGTTTCATTGGTTATTGTTTTTATACATAAATGAGAAGTATAAGCAAACTATAACAAATTACAGGTTAATACTAAAATTGCAATAAAAAAATTTCCCCAAATGGGGATAAGTGAGGGTTATGATTTTAATAATCTACATTAAATTGTGCTTCTTTTCATGTAATTTATTCCCGGTGGTACTTTTTATTAAATATATTTAAAGTAACATTTTTTTCTACTTTGTAAAATACAAGTTTAGCATCTATATAGGCAGTACACTTAGCTGGAGGATGGTCATTAGCGTTGGTGGCAATTCTCCAAGTGTCTGTCCCAATGATTGAAGAAGTAAATTCCTATATTACCATAAGTAGGTTAGCATTAGAAAGGGCATCGAGCTATAAAAACGTTGCCCCAAAACATCATTGATCAAGCTTGACTATTAGACATGCTAACATGTTTAAAACATGATGAACATCAAAAATGATTTTATCATAGTGCATATATTAACGATTATTTTTTCAATCCCTGATATATTGGAAAAGCTTTTATTATGAAAGATTTTATATTGCCGACAATTATTTATTTTATATTATTTATTTATTTATATATTATTTATTATATATTATTATTATTTTTATATTATTTTTGTGTCTATGAAGAAGTGAAAAGAAATTTTATAGATTTATGTGTTAAAAGGTAATCTTTATACCAGGATGTTTACTTGAAATTGGTGATCAAGCAATGAACAGGAGAAATTTCCCATATTTTAAGTGTGAAATAACCTTGTTGAAAAATCCTTTTAAAAAGGTGTGCAAAGATTATGCTCATGATCACTAATTTTACTTCTGTGGTCGTTTATTACAAAAAAATTGATAGAATACTATCAAACTAAAAGTAAAAATTTAAATATGTTTTTTTTTTGATTAACTTTAATGAATTGGTAATTACGTGCATCATTTTGCAAAAACCCCTGGAGCTTGGTTGTTCTTGTCGTCCAGGAAAATGGTTAATAATGATAGGCTAAATCAAAAGTAGAGCAGTCTATCCATAACCACTTTTCCAGAAATTCCAGAATTGACTTAGAACATACTTACATCATAGTCAGAAAAATCTTTTTTCTCCAGGAGTTTGAAATCAATTTCTACATCACCACTTTTAAATACGCAATTGTTTGCTGTAATAGTCCTATCAACACATATAGTTTCTGTTGCAAGTTCAAAGGTGTAAACACAGCTTTTCATTGAAACTAATGTGGCAGTAGGTGTCTAAAAAAAGTATCAGCAAAATAAATCACATCAGAAGACAAATTATATTACCAAAAAAAAAAAAAACTTCTCATGAATTACATTACGAGAGGGTGGTATTTATATGTATTTGTATAAAAAATTGAAATCAAACAAATTTGAAAAAATATCTTCATTAGTCTAATTTAAAGAATATAATGCCTTTCAAAAGATTGTAATGAAAATGCAATTGTAATGAAAATAACTAAAGACCTTAAGCTGTACTTATTATCTCAAGGTTTACTCAAACTGAAAATTTTAAGTGGGAAAATAAAAAAGATGTCAAGAAAAGTTTAAACAAGCACTTATCGTGATTAATAAACTCACAGAGCTACATTCAACAAAAAAATCAATTCAAATATAAGAATAACCAGAAATATGATGGAAAATGGATTAAATGAAAAAAAGTGAACACAAATAGACATGGGTAAATTTACAGCAATCCGCCAGTTTTATCCTGGGTGTAAAAACTTTGCATAATGTATCTACCTTTAGTACTTAATTAGAAAGTAATCACAAACAATTTCAATGTTATATGAGGAAAACAAAACTTGCTTGCTTATAAATATTTTCCAAATAACATTGCTCAGTTGAGTATATAAACAGTTTTTTGTATAGCATAAGCAAATCAATCATCTCCAAGATTACAACAAGCTTTTATTATGTAAATTAATTGATTAATTACTGTTAAGATCATTTTAAATATTACCAAACTAGTGTTTAAATATCCTGAAGATGAATGATGGGTTCAAAAAATTAAATTATCAGCTTTGCAATTTCACGCTAAGGTAGACAGTTGAAGGTCCTGAAAATTATTAGAGGATATGGAAATTCTTATTTAGCAAACTAAACCTTAACAAACTGTTTTACAAAAATAATTTAGCACTTAAATAATTGATACAAATAATTGTTAAAACCAAAACTCATTTTGAAAATTGAGTTCAAGTCCTGCTAGATAATTTCAGAGAACATTAGGCAACAAAATAAAAATTAAAGTACTTAAAAAGAAAATGAATTCATAAATCTGTCTCTATAGTATAAAGTGGTCAAAATGATCTAAATCCCCAAAATTTTTAATAGCTTTTTCCTTATTAAAAGTATGTTTACCAAGCCTATATATCAAATTTCTAGTCTCTCTGTAAAAAAGCTGATATGCTGAATAAAATATACCTTGAAATTAGGCAGATTAGTATTTATTTATTTATTATTATATTAGTATATATTATTATTATTTTTAGTATTATTTTTAGTTTGTAAATAGCAAATGAAAATATCAATAAAAAATTTGGCACTATTAATTGCCTAATTGTCCTAAAATTTTAGTAGTAAACGATTATCCATTATATGGCTTATGTATGTGTGTGTGCATATGTATGTGCGTGCGTGTGTGTTTGTGTGTGTGTATTCAAAAATTGCAGATTTACATAACATTGCGTTTCTATGATCTATTTTCTTAAAATAGGACAGAAATTTTTAAATAGCAAAACCATTTTCCTGCAAAAATTTTCAGAGATGGGCAACTGGGCATTTGCAAAACGTAAAAATTTTGAAACCCTTTTCACCGTGTAAATAAAACTATTGCTGCTTTAAATTACACATTGTTTGAAAAAAATTTTACCAAACAATTATCTTACTGTAGCAGTTTTTTTACAAATAATGTTAATTATGCTCTGATACTTTTGGTCATCTTTGCAAATATCTCCTTCAAATCGTATCTGCACATTTCCAGATGGTAAAAGACGTGGTGGAGATGACAAATATCCAAGAGTCAAAACCTGAGAGAAAAGTTTAGTAAAGCAAGCACTATTGATTTATTAATGGAATACCAAACACAAAAACTTACAATCATTTTGCAAAAAAACTTGCATTTCAGTCCCAGTAAAAGATAACACTAACAACAGAATAGTTCTTGAGAAAAAACAGATTCTAATGCCAAACTTGACCTGCTTAGGCATTATATATTTTTGAAATTGCTTAAATTACGTGATTTTTAATCAAAAATAAAAGAATCATTTCTTGGGAAAAATCTAAAAATACCATATTCAGAAAAAATTTCACATTTTGGGCCTACAGGCATAACAAAATCTCCGAAATTCTAAAATTTACTACAAATATGTATAATAAATTATGTAGTATAAAATATAAATTGTTGAAAAAAGCGTAAAATATAATTTACAGTTTTAAGCATAAAATGATCACATTTTGTCAGGTTTGGGCAAAAAAAAAACTAATGAGTTTCTGAAAAATTATATTTATAAGTTTTTATAAGTATATTTATAGTTTTTTTAAAATTTATTGTAAAATTTATAGGATTCCGCAAGCTAACCAATAAATTAAAAATAATAATTTCTAACATAAGCCATTGTTTCAGATTATTCTGTCAGAAAGATTTAACAAATTTTTAGGCATGCCTTCCCTGACCAAAATAATTTGAAGATGCCCAAAATGCTTAATACAACAAAAATAATAATTTCTCACAAAATTAAAAATCTAAGAATATTATGAGCGTAATTATTTAAAATTAGTCAATTAGTCAAAAAATACTGATCTTGGGCCCCCAGAAAACAGATTTTTGGCAGGTGGGTTTAAATTTCATCAAAAAAAGTCAGCAAGCAAGTTTTAAAATTTTAAAAACGAGGCCCAAAATGACTGTTTTTTGGTATAATTGGAATCAATATCAAAAGTAAAAGTTGTTTTTTAAGACAATAATAATATGTTTATACCTGTCACTAAGTAAGCACCTGTCACTATGTAAGCACCTGTCAATATGTAAATACATGTCACTATGTAAATACCTGTCACTATGTAAATACCTGTCACTATGTAAATACTTGTCACTATGTACATACCTGTAACTATGTAAGATTATAGAAAAAATCAATTAACAAATTTAAAGGAAAATACAGCAAATACTTTTCTTCTGACTTGACATAGTTTGGCATCTATAAGAAACACACAAACATCACTCTTTTAGATTAACTGCTAATCTTCAAAATTAAACAAAATTCAATGGAACATCTTGTTTTTCTAGCTCAAACTGAAAAGGACCCACAAGATAAACATTTTAAGATAGACTTGTATTTTTTGATATGGTCCCCTTAAACTAGTATTTCTTTTTTACCGCTGTAGCTTGGAAATTTTTTGACTCAAATAATTTAAGTATTAGGAGCTTGAAATATATTATATTTGACAAAATCAAATAGTTCAAAAGTCTTCAAAGAGCCTTTCAAGATGCAATAAAAGAGCTCAAACAAACCAAATCAACGCACATACCAGTTGGAAGCACTGCTGATTCACACAATGTAATAACATACCTTTCCACCGTCTTCGTGGCATATCGCAGAAGATGTTGGACATTTGGTATCAACCAGACCACGGCAAATGTTCAATGTAAATTGGCCAGTAGCCTGGACACCAGAAGATATCTTAACCTGACAAAATAAGTTTTCAAGAATAAGTTGCTTATAAATATCCAAATTCATCCATCAATTTTGTTTACAAATATCAATCCAATCATGAACAAGCTTTAACAATTACAGAAATTTTTTAGAATTTTTTTCAAAGCAAAAATGTCCATAAAGAATATTTGACAACAGTATATAAGGTGGCAAAATCATTCAATCTTTTTTCCCTTCTTCAACTCTTTTACAGCCTGATGATTTTTCAGGATAATAGAAAACAAACTACAATTATCAGCATAATGATTTGATTTACTTGATAAAATTTGGGTGATATAAGTGATGACAATTCCACGAAAGTTCCATCATCAGCAAATGCTGTAGGTTGCATCTAAAAACAAAAACAGAACAAATATCATAAAATCTATTTTTTTTATTTATTTTTTATTTATATGATGCAAATATATACTTTAAATTGGCTCACAATAAGATATATATATATAT
>JAUZNK010061816.1:0-14837 GCA_035046665.1 Euphysa ruthae
CACAAACTATAACGTATTTAAACATAAGATCAAGGAGACATTTCTTACCTCTTTAGATATAGTTCGTAGACCTAATAGATATAGATAATAATTCTAATTTTTTTTTTTAACTATGCTTTAGCTTAATCTGTTTTTGTGTGTGATGTATAACGGGACCAAAATGGAAATATTGTTGTGACAAAAAATTTTTGTGCCTATCCTTGCCACCATTTGTTTTTATCTTAATGTTCTTGTATTCTTTTTTCTGTTGTCTTGTAATTTTCATAGCTAATGTATATTTTTTTTTGTGGCAGAATAATACTTACTTGCTTACTTGCTGCACATGGATTTAAATTCTGCAGTAGACCCGATTACAAGTTTAATTACAAGTAATTAAAGTTTCTGGAAATAGAAGACTTCCTTTCTCTACGCAACAGTAATCTAAGACTAGATACACACTTGAGAAAACCTGCCATGGGAAAAAATTGTCTGTTATCAAAAGGTCCCTTTATATGGAGCAGGCTTTCTAATGAAATAAAATCCACCTCTTTGGATATAGTTTATAGACCTAATAAATATAGAATATAATTCTGTAAAAAACCACCTTTCAAATTTCCACATATATTTTATACATATATGGCTGAACCCATTATTGTGTCCTATGTATAACGGTACCACAATGGAAATATTGTTGTGACAGACAATTATTGCGCCCATCTTTGCTACCATTTGTTTTTTATCTTAATGTTTATTCATTATGTTATTTTTATTTTTAAGTTTTTCAAAAGTCTTCTGGACATTTAAACTTTAAGTCTAATTTATCCCTAAGCTAACATCGGCACCTGCAGAGCGCGCTTAAACGTTGATGATAAAATTAAGATAGACGGAAAGATTTGCTAGTAAACTAATTTAGGAAAAAGAAAAATACTAAAACGCATGCGATTCTAACTCTAGATAAATAGATATTCGTGGAATTTAAACAATTACAGTAGAATGTCGATTTAGTGTAAAAGTAGCCTACTACTTGAACTAAGCTTGCTCAAGTCAGGTCCTAATTAAATTGAAAAATAAATGATCTTGTTTTGTTTTTTCATAAAACAATTTTTTTTATGTCTTAGTTTATCATTAATGATTTCATATATAGGGAAATAATTAACATCACGAAGTACTTATCGATGGATATCATTACAATTAAGAGACTTTAGATTAGAAGAATCTATTATTTGCCATTTTTTTTTCAATGCTAATATAGTTTCTGTTCTAGCTAATTTTACAATATATTGCATATGTTGATATAAAATATATAAGCTTGATGGATAAAGCTTTTGTGAAATTTAGGGACCAGTAAATGACCTTGCTTATCATTTAAAGAATAATTATTCTTAACAGGAGCTAACAACCTCAGCTCAGGTCCAATATATTATCCAGGGGAGGGATTAAAAGACTTAACCTATTTGAAAAAACTTCTATAGATGCTTCAGTGAGATCAAATAGATTGAGTGACCAGACATTTATGGACCTGGTTTTGGTAAGAACCTTAATAATCGTCTTCAATTTCCATATTGAATATAATTGATGTATGTTATTAATGACAGACTCTAATATTAGTAGTGTCTGATACTATCTAATACTATTAGAATCTTCATGTTAGTAACAATGCTTTTATTTCCTCTGAAAAATATCAAGTGAAACCACACCCAAGCCCATCCCATTGTTTTCTCCAGCGGTTGCAGTCATTTACTCGTCTCAACCGTTATTTTTGTCTTCTTTTTTCAGCTCACTAATTAGTTGAGAGAATAAACGTCTTTTCCTTACTATTACTAATACTAACAAAAAGTGAGCTGAAAGAAGACGAAAATAATGGTTGCGATAAGTAAATGATTGCAACTGCTGGAAAAAACAATGGGCTTGGGTGTGGTTTCACTTAATATTTTTTATTTTTCAGAGGGAATAAAGGCATCCTTGCTAACATGAAGCCGAGAAGCAATTGAATGGTATTTTTCATACCTTGAAAGACATAGAGTGTCTAATATAACATATAAAAGTTGTCTACCAAAAATTAAAAAAATCCTTTGTCAAATATGTTGGGGTAAAAAAAACAATTAGATTGGGATTAAAATTATGTTGATATAAATAAACCAAGGTACCGGTGTTGAAATAATTTGCGGGTTTTTATTTTTCCTGTCAAAAAATCTAAAAACAATCTAATATATATCTATATATATGTCATTTAGCATTATCTGCTACAACAAAATTAATTTCTGTAAATGGCACTCTCTTTAAAACATAAAAATGCATTTTTTTTTTTCAATAAAGACCTTAAATTATGATTCTTGTATATGAAGCATATATTCATTGCAACAACACAATCTACAAATCTAAGGCAACTGTAATATCTTTGATATATAGTGAATACTAGTTTATGTGTTTTATTAGCTTCTTTATTAGCTGAATTAAGAAATGAGTATATTTACAAAAAACAAGAGTTTAAATACTATAAGTATTCTCTAGAGATATAAAATATTCACAAAGCATTTCAACAATATTTTTGACTTTTTCTTGATCTGACTTTTTGTCTCATTTTGTTAGTTTGTGATCTAAGTACACTAATTCTTCTTCCTTGAACTGACACTTTATGTTGAGGATCATGCCAATATCTTTGGCTCCTTCCAAGCATTTAATGAGACTTATGTTGTGGTCTTCTCCATTGGTTCCCCATATTAGGATGTCATAAATATCTATTTCCACTTGCTCAATGTCTTCATAATGTTTACTAATCTTCTTGTAAAAAATTTCTTGAGCTTAGTGTACGTCGAATTGTAATCTTTTGAACTGTCTTTGCCCAAATTGTGTGTTGAAAGTGGTCAGCTTAATGCTCTATTTTTCAAGTGGAAGCTGCTAGTATTCTTTATTAGCATCTATTTTTGTGAAGAATTTTTCACCACTCAGTCTGCCTGCTGCAATTTCATATTGGTAGTTGTCAGTGCTTTCTCTCAATGGCTTTTTTTACGTTTTTTGGATCCGTACAGATTCTCAGTCCACCATCAGGGTTCTCCACAACAACTATTGATTATATTCATTCCGTTGGTTTGTATACCTTGATTATGACGCCTGCTGCCATCATTTTGTCCAGTTCCATTTTCAGCTTTTCTCTTAGGCTTGCAGGAGTTCTTCTTGGAGGATGGATACAACTTCAAGCTTGTGTTTTCTAGCTCTTTACCAGATTTTCCTCTGATCATCTCCACTTTGTCATCTATTTTCGTGTTTTGTGCTGACTTGTGTGAGACTTCTGCAAGATCTTGCCCATGTAAAGTTTTTTGCAGGTCTTCAGGCTCACCACAGTCTTGATATCACAGTTGAAAATGTAGAAATCTGTGTTGTGTGTTTTCCGTGTGCTCTGCAAACAACTTTGATTTTTCCCAGTAAAGGAATGTAGTTTCCACCATAGCCACACAGGTTTGTTGTTGTAGTCTGCCAGTCAGTGTTTTTTGTTGCTATCTGATTGTAGACTTTTTCTGGCATGACATTTACTTCTGCACCAGTGTCCAACTTTACACATATACTTTTTTCATTGAGTTTGATGACTGTTAGTGCGTCAGGCTTTTCTTGTTTACCATCTCTTTCTACGGCTTGTATTATAAATTTGTCTTGATTTTTTGTGAATGTATCATATATATTCTTTGATTTGCAACCATCTTTTTACATTTTCGACATTCTTGACCGTATGCAGGACATTGCCTTGGTTTGTGTTGTCTTCCACAGAACTTGCATGTTGAATTATTCTTTCTTATAAAATTTACTTTGTTTCTCTTTAGTTCTTTCATTTTTTGCTTTGAGACCTCTTTCATTTGACAAATTTTGATTGTTTTTTCTAGATTGATGTCAACTCTTTTTCTTAGTAGCACTTTTCGAATGTTGTTTGATTTGATTCTTTCAACTATTTGTACAGAATTAGACCTTCTGTGAGATCTTTGAATTCCCATGTGACAGCTAGATTCTTCAGCTGTGTCAAGAATTCTTTGAAAGATTTGTTTTCTTGTTGTTTCTTCCAAAAAAATTTTTTCTCTATGACTACAATTTTCTTTGGTAGACTGTATTTTTCAAACTTTTCTATGAGCTGTGATACTGTGTTGTCATCTTCAATAATGATTGATTGTTCTTGTGGCATCTACTTTCTTCTCCCACTCCATTGTGTTGAAAATTTCTCGTTCTTGGTCACTAATCAAGAATAGAATAACACTGTATTTTTGTTCTTCGCTTCTACCATTCATCATTGCTGTATAGTTGTGTTGTTTGTTTCCATTTCTTCCATTGATCAGTTGTGATCAGACTGCTTGTGTTGAAATTCATTTCTTTTGGCTAAGTTTTTAATCTTTTTTCTTTATAACTCTTTGTTTCTTTTTCTTTTCTTTTGAAATCAGGATAACTTTTCAGTACTTCTGGTACCAAGTAATATCATTGGTATACAGTGAATATTAGTTTATGAGTTTTACAAGTTTGAATTATAGCTGAATTAAGAACTGAATATTTTTACAAAAAATAAGAGTTTAAATACTATAAGTATATTCTCTAGAGATATAAAATTGTGCCTATATTCTGTAATTGTTACTATATTTATCTTAAGTGTTCTATTGACAATGATTGTTAATCACTTTCAAATTGATATATCATCATAAAAGAGATTATGGCTATTAGTGTTCTATTAATTTTCTATATCAAAATAATGACTCAATATGTAGTTCAGTTACATATTGTTCAGCAATCAAGTCTTGTCAGATGAGCAATTCTATCTAAGTTCAACAGCTCAAATTTGTATAAAATATCCTTCCTTCTTGGTAGAATTTTATGTTTTGGCACTTCCAATAAAAATGCGATATAGAATAGTACTGGTTTTATGAAACGTAAAACTTTAGTCTGTGTTAAATCCTAGCCTAAACTTCTTCGTTGTGAAGAAAATAATTTGTAAATTTCTGAAATAGTTTCTCCGCTGTCAGATATTCACTTTAATTCTAAGGGCTTTTATCTATAGAATTTTTATTCTTATTTTTTTAGAAAATGAAATATAGATATTAAAGTATTTTTTCACAAGCTGAGATCATGGTAAGTCAAAACAATTTTAATGAAAAATGGAATCTTGGAAAAAAATAACATATATAAATAAAATGGTTGACCTCAGTTCTTGATCCACTTGGGAATGTTTTGGGACAAATTAATTCTTGACTTAATTGTTAATTAGATTTAGTTGAAATCTAAAGTTATAGAAAAATAAAATTTAAGAATTTAAAAAATTTTTCATTTTTTTAGACTGAAGAAAAAAAAGATTCTGCTGGAGGTTTGTTTGTTTTCATAACTTAGAGATTATGTAGAAAAATCAATGGAGCCCTAACATTAGCAAAATGTTTTCTAAATTTGGCATTTTTGTTACTTTTTTTGCTAAATGATGACTTGGCTGTCTTAACCACTGTAAACTTTTATGTGAATTATTTTAACATTATTGATACCTAGCATGTTAGTCTATTGTGCAGTCCCATCACACTTTTTGATTGTTTATTCTGGTTTGAATGTTATAATCATGATATTTGGAATTGGATGAAGTTATGCAGTAGGAAAGCAGATGAAATTGTCATTTTGGACTTTGAAATTATTTTAATCATGTCAAATATTTAAAAGCGCTTTTTTAATTTTTTTTGTGTTCATTATGTGTGTCAGGTCATGTGCACCAGTTTCTGTATTTTTTTTTTATTGGAATCGACAAAATATTTTGAAAATATTTTTTGGAAAAATTATGTTTTTATTTATTTACCTCATGGTGCGAAATCATCGAAAGTGGGACTTATTAAAAGAAAACTAGTTACGGCAGGGCTCGAGTAGTAGGCTTAAGACATGTAAAAGCATATGAGCTACTACTGAGTCACATGCCGATTAGTAAGTCAGTAAGTCATCACGCTGTAGATAATTTATTTTACTTTACCTGAAAAGGCTTTATCAGTAACACATATTTTAAAGAATTTTTTCTAAAGTTTATCTAATTTTTTAGTTTGTGTTACATACATTGAACAGTTTAAACAAAAATACTTTGATAGTTTGATTTATTTTACATCAGTTATGTTATTTGTATGAAAATATTTTGATAGTTTGGTTTTTTTATACCAGTTAGGTTTTTTGGTTACATCAGTTAGGTTATTTGTATGAAAATATTTTGGTGGTTTGGTTAATGTTACATGAGTTTAGTTAATTTGTGTGAAAATAGTTTGTTTTTGTTACATCAGCTTATTCTTATAAAAATAATTTGGTAGTTTGTTTTTTGTTACAGCAGGTAAGTTATTTGTGTGAAAATACTTTGATTGTTTTGTGTCACACCTGTTGAAAAATTTGCATGAGAGTACTGTGATTCTTTGTTTTGTGTTACACATTGAAGAATTTATGTGAAAAAAATTTGATGTTAAATATCAATGTAATTTGCAAAGTTTTTTTGAATTTCAAAGCTTTACATAAAATGATCTAAAATTTTTTTCAAATATTTTTATAAAAAAAATGTTTTTTATTTTTTTGATGATTAAATGTCATAAATAGTTTAGAACACCTGGGTTGACAAATTTAGGATGTAAGGATTAATTACGCGAAGGAAAGTTAAGGAAAGTTAAGGGGCATGCGAAATTTTTCATTTTAAAAATTAGAATCTGGGGGCGTTGTAACAGTTTAGTTTTTCTTTTTAACCACAGGGTCAGTATATATAAGTTCTACTTTTAATATAAAGTAAAAGACCTTTTTCCTTTTTTTTCAAATTCATCACGCCATGGAAATTGCTGATTTTTTTAAAAAGCGAAGAACTGGTGAGAAAAATGTTGGAGGAAACAAAAAGTAATTAAAAACTTATCTATTTATTTAGCTCGTCCTTTTCAATTGCGTCCTTCTATTTTGGGATCAGGATCTCCTTTTTCATCTCATAGTAAGTTTTAACTAGTTTTACTGAACTAAGCTAAATAAGATGGATGTTTATTACATTTTGATAATGGGGTGGTAATCTTGTTACAAGTATATTTTATTACTTCAACATGTTACAAATCAGAATTAAAAAAAAACCTTTATTAAGGTATTTGCAATAAAGGTTTTGTTAGTAAATATGCCAGACTTATTGCAAAAACCTGCACTTAAAAAAAAAAGAGAGAAGTGAATGTTTTTATCGATTCTGCAGTCATTCTTATAAGATTAGCAGGACTAATTAAAGGGAGCCCCAAACATTTTCACAAGAGCCTTTGTTGAGGAATCACACTACTTCTTTCAATTTGTCTTAAAATTTTTTTGAAGCTATCTCATGTTTGTTATTATGAGTTATGAAAAAAGACACAAAAAATGGTTTAAAAATAAAAATCGGGAAATTTTGCTGCCTTTTGATGAAATAGTCATTCATTGCAACATGTCACTGTGGTGTTATTGCAACTTGGGGTTATGTCTACCTTATGTCTTGTTGTCACTCTGGTGTCCAGCATGATAAAATTGATATTTTTGTCTTGACTTTGAATTAATTATATTTTGAGAATACTTAGATGGTACAAATATAATGTTTATGCGTGAATAATTTTTTACAACCAATTGCTCGACTTACTAAAAAGCATACCGATACTTTGTTAAGTCCTTCAAAATGGATTAATATGTCTTTATTTTGTTGAAAGACATTTTCTTGTTCCAAAGCTGTAATAAATTTAATATATTTTGAAAATGAAATAGAAAAAGTTAAAAATTTAAAGATGTACAGCAGAGTTAACAATAACAACAAAATTTTACTTAAAAATTAAGGGATAAAAAGTCTTGTTTTTTTTAACGGTTTTTATGAACAAAGCTTTTAAATCACCCTGTGACTTTGCTAAAAAATGTTCTTTTTTCACATCATAACCTATAGGTTATGGAAGTATTTAAGTAATTTGCAGTTTCTTTGTAGTTATTTTACAAAAAAAATTTTTTAACAAGCATTTCTTAGTAACAATTAAAATTTTTGTTTCTATAGAAAATCTTTACTTACTTTGAATTTTTGATATATTATTTGGAATCTGTTAATAGTATTATAATGAAAAACTAAAAATAATTTCCAGAAATTATTAATTTTAGTATCAGCAGATAGCCCATCTAAAGGATTTGCTTTACGGCCTTCAGCGTTGGCCTCTGCTACTGACAATCTACCATCAACAAATAAAACAGGTGAGAGTTATTCTATGTTGCAGCATTTTTATATTAAGTTTTTAAAATTGGTGTCAAATTTCATCTGAAACATAACAATTGAAAGTGAAGGTTTAATTCTGTGAATTACTGCCATTGTTTTATGCCAAGGAATTTATTGTGGTCTAACATGGTCTGCCCATCTGTGTGTAACACCTTTTTATTAAGATTTGAAAATAAAGAAATGTAATTAAAGAGTAGAAATACAAGCTTCAAAGTGTTAAAAAAAATCAAAAGTTATTTCAAATAAATGATTGAACTAAAGTTTAAATTGATTGGCTAAATAACGAAATGGTTTTTTTTTTTGATTTATTGAATTCATTGCGGGGTTTTCCTTACTGTAGTTGTTTGTAATACACAAATGTTAAAATTTAAAATAAAAAATATAAGTAACTTTGAATTAAAAATCTTAATGTTCTTAAGCAACATTTTCCTAGAATTCTTTGGTCACCCTTGTGGGCGACTGACATTGCAAAATGGTCATTCTTAGTAGCCCGTTGGGATTATTAGTCGTCCTGTACCGCGATGGTTATAGACCAAATTAATTTCCTTTAACTTTAATGGTATCGTATCTACGCTTTTGTTTGCATTCATTTTTTGTTGTAAGTTTTTCCTGAAAACAGAAATGTAATATTCTACTCTAAGTTGTAAAAACAATGATTTGGAGCTGAAATAGAACGAATTAGAATTTTGTTAAATTGTACTTCAAATTCTCAATTTGTACGTGGAAAATGTAGGGCAGTGTATGGAAACGTACGCCAAATAACTGATTTTTTAGCCCCTGAAACCCCCTTTTACTCAAGGTGACAAATATTATGTTATCTGAAGTTTTGATTGATTGTAAATTTTATTGATTCATAAATTGTACTGATGGTTGTATTAATAATTCAGTAACAGCGATATTTGTACTTACCATAATTTGCAGCTTAACTTCTGTATTTCAAGTCTGCATGTATTAAAAGAAATAGTTTGAATTTTTACAACTAATATATATATAGCCATACACAATCATATTACTTAATTTTGGGTTTTCTTTTTTTTTTTCAATTTTTTTTCCAATTTCAATGGTTATGTAATCTTATCCTTCTTAATTAACATAATTTCTGATTTATTTTAAGTATTTGAAGATTTCATAAGTTAATAAGTTATTATAATTTCTTAGACACTCGCAAGAGATCCTTAGAGAGCGAGACTTCAGGTATTGTTTATTTGTATTATTTTAGAGAATGGAACTTCATTTATCTTTTTTTCCTAATTTGGAACTCTCCATCAACCTCGAAATTGTTACACCCTTCTTTTTATTTCAAATAAGTGTTATTGTGTGCCAGTTTTTCTTTGGGGCTGTCTATTGACTTATATTTTTTTGGTATACCTTTTGTTGAGCGTTTTTCATTTATATAAATAATTATATTATATGTATATAATATAATTAAAAAATAATTACAAAATATAATGGGTCTTTATTTTTAAAGAAATTTTAAGGGATCAATTATTTACTAAATGCTTATTTCCCAGGCTCCCTGTAAAGAGACTTGTGAATTTTAGGAATTTTATCTCAAATTAATAATTAAAGTTGATTACTTTGTGATTTTTTAAAGCATGCTGCTGATTTGACATTGATTAAACAGGATTTTAATTAATTTTTAGGTCATTTAGAAAATTACTCCAGAATATTGAAAACTTCTAGGGAACTGTTGAATAAAACCTAAATAATTGGCAAACTCCTAGAAAACTCTTGCAAGTTCTGAAAATTTTTTGGAAAACTCCATAGTCCTAGAAAACTTTTAGAGAATTAGAGAGCGCTTGAAATACTCCTTAAAAACTCCTTAAATATTGCTTTTACATATCGAGTACTTTGAAAATACTTTTGCAATACTATTGAAAACCTGCCATGGAGGCTTTTGGAATAGCCCTGAAATACTTAGCGAAATAACTCCTGGAATAGTTTTCCTCAAAAACTTTTGAAATACTTGTGCAAAAACTCTTATAGAAACAAAAATTCTGATTGTCACTTTAAAGGAAGGGTGCACTCATAAACCAAAAAAAAAACAATATTTGCTTAAATATTTTATCTTTCTAAATATATATATATCAAAATGCTTATTTGCTTTAAATATACTCAAAAACCTGTTTTAATGTGAAAAGCCGGAGTTTAAAATTTCTATTTACAAACAGACAAAATTGTGCGTGGCGTCAGTGTAAAAAATGAGTTCACAAAAGCAAAATAGTATAATTTATTAGTAAATAGTGTTTCACATGTATAACAAGTTATATTAAGTTATATTAAGCTAAATGTAAAACAAAAAACATTAGTATTTTTCTTTTACCATGCGATAAATTGTTAGGAAACGAATGGTTACATAAACGAACGAGATTTAGTTTATACTTAAAATTGTAAATGTAAAGAACAAACTCTCTTACTTTCTACAAACAATATATCTGCATATTTTTTCTGTGTGACAAACTTCTTGAGGGTAAAAATTCCTTACTTTCCATACAATACATGACGGTGTTACACGCCAATTGTTCTTGCCAAGATGATGATAAACCCACCATATATATTATTTGTATAGATCTACGAGTAAATTAAATTAACTTTACTTTTTTATATATCACTTTAAATTTTGGCATACCCCTAAAATATCACATCGCAAATTGTCCCTGTCCCTGTGAACTCATTACTCTCCTGGGACATCACCGAAATTTCTTCATAATTGTCCCTAAACGTCACTTTTGTTCATTTATATTACTGTTATATTTCTTGTGTTAAAAATTTAAACTTTTCTTCATATACATCTCTTTTACTGAACAGGACATTTGCCAACACTGTTTTTCTCAAACACTTTTAAACTCCCCGGATTCAGTAACATTTTTTTCCTATAACAAAGGAAAACCGGTTTAAAAAACGAACATTTCCTTATTTATCTGTTCAACATAAAATCAAGTATATCTACTATTTAGAATTACCTTCTAAAAATGTTCAATTTCGTTGTAAAATTTGCTGATTTTTCAGGGAATAAATTTTACGTGAAATGTTTTTGAAAAAATTCCAGATACTTGTTGACCATCACAGATTTTAAACTATATAAAGAAAAAAATGGTAGATTTTTTCTAGAGCTTTTTCAAGAACACTAAATGAATGAAAATAAAGAACATTATTTTGTGTGATAAATTGTTTCTTTTTTAAAAATAGCAATAACTGATTTTCATTTGAGACTCGTGCTTGTGATTATTATAAATAATTTGGTCCTCCTGATTTGCTCGAAAGCTGTACCCATTTGAAAAATTTATCACCATGAAAGTTTTCAGGTGTGCGGTCTTTGTGAAAATGTTGATTAAAAAATTTTTCCAGCAGAATAAAACATTTAAAACATTTATGAGCTTTACGAAAAATATATTCTCTTTTTCACTGTTCTCATAATGAAGCCAGAATTTTTTTTCAGGCTATTTCATTCATGCCAGAAGAATAGGACTGTATTTAATATTTATCTTTAGAGGATGCCACTGAAGCTAAGGAGGCTAATAAAAAAGCGAAGGTATATTTTATCTTACTTAAATTCAAATATCTATGATCATCAATTGCTAGCATGAGTTGAAATTCTGGTTAAAAGTATCTAAAAAATTACCTTTTTTTCAAGGTGTGTGATTATAGTTGGGGCGAGTATGGTTGGGGTGATGATTTTTTTTTTGAAGAGACAATAGGTATAAGCTAAAAAATCAATTTCTACATTTTAATATAACAGAAGTTATGACCAATAGTGTAAAGAGAGATTTTTTTGATTAAAAATGGCCGGAATATAGCTTACACATTAGATTTTTGCGGCGCGCAAAGGGTTAAGAGTTAATTAATACAAAAAATTGAAGATTTTTCATTTTTCAAGCAATTTTTAGTTGATTTGCAAAAGGGCTGTTGAGGCCCAAATTAGCTTAGCTAAAAATCTGTTTGTTTCTCAATAAAATTTTTTGGGATTTTTATAATCTGTTTGTTTTTGCAACTTTTCTTGCCATTGAGTCTTTGGCCATATTTTTATTTATCAAGAAACATTTATATGACATTTTTTTGATCATTTAGAAACTTTCTTTTGAGCTGTTTGATTTATTTTCCAAATTTCTTTTTGAGATAATTCTTTGGATTTCAATATATATAAAAATTTTCCTAGTTGGCTATAAATCTAAAATAGCTGTAAAACCATTTTCTTATTCTAAATGTCTGTTTAAGTTCTAGCCAGTTCCAGGGATCTCGGAAATATTTAATTGATGTTTGTATATAATTTACTATGCAGTGATCAAAGAGCCTTCTAAATTCCATAGATCCACCACTGATCATCTTAAGATTGGAGGAAATTAAAAAGATTGGTATTGTGGGTTTTACCTGTAAAGAGGAAAATATTTCTTAAAGATAAGATTTATTTGAAATTAAAATCATATAGAAATTCAGTGTTTACTGTGAGACTTGAAATTTTAACATATTTGCATGTGTAGTAGAAAATCGAATTATTTGATGAAGTATTGGACCAAAGTTTTTGCGGCTGCATTCCCTTCCATACTTATGGTATTATAGGAAACTTGTCCTTTTATGCTTGGCACCCAAGGCTAAAAACCATTCGCTAGCCATGTGAACTATCAGCTAAAAAATTCAGTTTAAACATTTTCAATATTAATGGGACATTAGTGTCTCTGCTAAGAAATTATATATTTTGAATCAAGCACAACCTTGTTCTGTAAGTACAGACATGGTTTACTAAATTTTATCTGGGACAAAAATAAACCATTTGCTCGTCATTTTAGAATTTAAGTAAATTAAACATGAAATTTGAAAATGGCATGCTGACATCAGCTTATATATTTTTGTTTTTAAATCTTTATTGATAACTTTTTAATGAAATTTTGCTGTTATTTTTAAGCTTAAAAAGTGAAATTTTGCTTGTTTATGAAAATATTGTAATGATATGCGTTTTTAAATTGAAAACAAAGGAAACAAACTGTAATTTGTTATTAGGTATTTTTAAATCTTTATGCCAAGTTTATTTATGTCAATTAGATAATTATTTTATCTACGCATAGGTATCGGAAGAGACTGCAACTCCGCTCTCCACAACAGATGTTGAAACCACTGGTGATAGACTTGAAAAACCTACTGGAATCGGAACATTTGGTTTTGCAGATGAGAAAACTTCTACTAGCAGTGAGAACGGAACAAGTCAAGATGAAAGTCCAGCTAAAACTAATTATTTCCAAAAAGGTTTACAACAGAATATGCAGGGTAAATTAGGTATGTTCGCTTTTCTTAAAAACTGCTCTTTTAAATGTTAATTCTGTATAACAATCAGAAATTCTTTGTCTTTATAATATTTTTATAATTAAATAAATTTTTATAAATTTATAAAAGCAAATTTTTAGTAAATTTTATACTTTCTTTTAATTTTTTTTGGATTTTTCTGAATTGGAGTTTATAATTTTTTAAAATTTTTCAAGAAATATAACGGTTTGAGCTATTTACAGGACATTTAAATGACATTATTAAAGGACATTTTGCTTTATCGTGCACATTGTCTTGGTTCACTCTGTGTACATTATAAAATTTCAGAACAAATAAATATCTCGAGAAAAAAAATGTTTTATCTTGCTCATTATATCTGGCTTGTATGCCGAAATTAACTTTTGGACAGTATTTTAAAGATGTCCTATAATGGACAATATTTTAAAGACATCCTGTAAGATTTTTTAAAAGTTCATGCATAATAAAACGTTGCTTCATGTTCAATATTCCAGTTTTTTTTCTTAATAAAGTATCTTCTGCTAAACATAACTTTGTTTTCAGTTTCATTATGAATAAGGATATTTTGCATAAAAACTTTTATGTTTAACTTATTTATATATTTTTTTAGCAGAAAGATCTGGGTGAGGGGTAGGAGAAGAACAAATGTCATAAAACCATAGAGTTTATATAATACAGCTGATAAATACCCTCTTCTGTCCTGCTATGTTCTGTAGTGATATGTATTGACCATTATGTTTTACCAAGGCAAAATAATTTTGCAATAAAAATTTTAATTTTCTTTTTTCTTTTTAAAAAATAGTAAATTAGCTTACATGAGTTCAGATTATTATCGTTATTTTATTCGTAAAGTTTTTTTTGAATAGTAAAACAAATTGCATCATAAACTACGTTTTCACGTTTTCACGTATTCACGTTTTTTAACCAATTTTTCATCAAAAATTTACAAACAATACATTTTATTTTTATTCATAAACTAAAGCAAAACTTTTTATAACTCTAGGCACTATATTCCATGTTATATTCTAAAGCCGTAATCATATTTTTACATTCATATTATGGTTTTTGTGGAAACGACAACACCGGTGCTTTTTTTAAAATAAATGTAATATATATCCCTAATAAATACTGCATGTTCATATTCCGCATAATTGTCTATCATTTGCTCAGTCTGAGTTAAAAATAAACAATATTTCAAACCAAAATTTAAATTACATCAAAATAATTATTTTATTAAGTTAGGAAATAATGTAAATTATTTTTTTGTTAATATAAAAAACTTAAAATTAGAGAGAGAATGTTATATTTAACATGGGGAACCAACAAATTGCCGAGACAATATTTCCAGATGGGCCCACGTGGCGGG
>JAUZNK010061827.1:0-31385 GCA_035046665.1 Euphysa ruthae
GTTAAAAAACTCGGCAATAAGGGGAGGGATCTCCTGAGCCAATTTTCCATAAGTATTATATACTCTACTCGTTTTCATAGCATATGCAATCCTTACACTCCCAACATATAACCTTTATATTTAGATAAAGAAGGATTCAGATTTAAATGGCAAACGTGTTGACATAGAGACTTTTTGCCCGATCTATGAGCAAATTTCTTCGGCTGCCGGTCAAGCCACGTTCGAAGATATGGTTGAAGCGTTCAAAACATTTGATCGTGA
Organism: Euphysa ruthae; assembly: GCA_035046665.1. Classification (NCBI taxonomy): domain Eukaryota; kingdom Metazoa; phylum Cnidaria; class Hydrozoa; order Anthoathecata; family Corymorphidae; genus Euphysa; species Euphysa ruthae. The sequence goes on from JAUZNK010061827.1 coordinate 262, forward strand.
ACAATCTGGTGTCATATCAGCTGCTGAATTACGCCAACTACTCGAGAATCTAGGGGATACGTTAACAGAAGAACAAGCTGATGCTATAGTGATCCCACATGAAGATGAGAAAGGGTCAGTCGGATATCATCAGATCATTAAATTTTTGATGGCAAGCTGAATTTTTATACAATATTTGTAAATACTTAATTATACCTTGATAACAAATTTGCTTAAAAGCTATTTATTCTATTAGGCGCCCAATTGATCAACCTCACTGTTATTGTATTTTACTCTTCACTGAAAACAAAAATAAAATGGCGAACTTATTCACATTAAATTTCACAGTAATTTTAATATTATTTTCATTTTTTAAATCGATTGTTATGGAATCATCTTTTCTGAAAAACTATGTATAAAGTTTTTATTATTTTCAGGATTACATTTTACGAATGAAAAATTTTGTTTTCCAATTCATCATTTTTAGTGCCCATTAAACCACCCCCCCCCCCCCCTTCTTATTTCATTGAAAAATTTAATTTTTTTTTTTATATTTTCAAACCAATAGATTCCAAAAAACCGCACTATTAACAATTTTTTTGAACATAAGTGCTTTAAATTGCTCTTTTCAATGATTTACTCTCTTTAATTTTATATCCCTTTCATCGCAACATACATAAGGGTCCAAAAAAAGCTCTCCGCTAGCCAGAAGGCTCCTAAAAACGGCTATATTCAATCATTGACTGCTTCTTGATATATTACATAATATGAATATATGTGTTTCAATTGCGTCCGCATCATGTTTTTCAAAAAAAAGAGCCTTTAAAAGTTGATTTTTTTTTTTGGAACAATGATTAGATCATGTAAAGTAAAGAAAAGTTGTTATAAGAAAAGAAAGGGTTATATTGGAAAGAAGTGTACTGTAAATATAAATAAGAATGATACTATAAATGATGTAAATATCGAATTAAATGCAAATCCTAAAAACTTTGTCGTCTCGTGCGCTTATTCTTCTGCTCTGCTGTTAATAAATTACTCAAAGAAAGCTAAAAATAATCTGTCTACGTCTGTGTCTGCACGTAAAGTTGAATATATTCCATCACCTACTAGACTAGTACTTCTAGCCAACAGAGTGGAATATCAGGGTAATGGATATGTCCATTCTATCAAATGTTTTTAGTTCACTTTTGTGTCCTGAGTGCGAATATTGTACGTTGTCATTCGGGGAACATAATATACAATATGAAACAAGGACTATCATCTCTCCTATACTTAAAATACTCTAACTGTTATTAAAAAAATCAGTTCTATACACCAAAACCAAGTGATAGAGGTTATGATATTAATAACAGATCAGTGTACACTGTGTTCAATGGGGCCACGCTGGAATTACAAAATCCACGATAATAACGAACTTACCGAAACCAATGGCGGATAATAATTTTCCGAAGTTATCATAAAAGATTGCATCCATCAAAAAAAAACAGTTTCGGGGAAAACCATGTTTGATCCAGCAAATGAATGATGATGATGTTATTGATGTCGGTGTTTCGCGCGGCAACGCAGATGATTCTCATCGTTGAACGGCGTATTTGCCGCTATATCAATTGATAGCAGCAGGGTATGAGATGCCGAGGCAATGTCTAAGTTTTTTAAAGGTTGCAACCTAAAAAAACGCCTCTAAAAGAATAACCCGACAGTATATGCTCAATGGAAAAACTCCCACATACGTTCCTTTAATTACCAAGGTTCTGCTGGCGTTATGGAGCAAGAAGAAACTAAGATACGTCAAACTTTTAGGAGACGGTGACAGTAAGAGTTTTGTTAATGTTAAAAATACTTATGCTGGTGTTGAAGTTTAAAGGTTAGAGTGTACCGGGTACTACCAAAGAAGAGTTGGAAGACGCTTACGAAACCTTAAAAAGAAAGTCTTGGCGGTCGGGAGTGTCTAAATGATGCGGCAATTGGTAGATTGCAGAATTTTGCAGGTGTTTCTATTAAACAAAAAATAGGAAACTTGAAGGATATGAAATGAGAATTTCTGGCCTCTTTATTTCATGTTTCCTCGTCAAAAAATAACAAGTCGAATTCTCCGCATTGTCATACCGGTAATAAGATAAAATGTAAATATAATAAAATTTAATACAATAAAATATAATTATAATATAGCAGAAAAAAATAATAAAACTGCGCTTTACATGACGTTGAATCGTGCTTTGCATGACGTTGAATCGCGCTTTGAATGATGTTGAATCGCGCTTTGCATGATGTTGAATCGCGCTTTGCATGATGTTGAACCGCGCTTTGCATGATGTTGAATCGTGCTTTGCATGATGTTGAATCGTGCTTTGCATGACGTTGTATCGCGCTTTGCATGACGTTGAATCGCGCTTTGCATGACGTTGAATCGCGCTTTGCATGATGTTGAATCGCGCTTTGCATTATGTTAGATCGTTCCAAAACACTGCAATCGCTCTAAAGTAAAACACGTAACCTTCAAACTTAGAAAATTTAGACATTTACTAACCTGGAAAATAACCATTGATAAAATAAAAACCGATGGCACAATGATCTAGAAAAATGATCATTCAAAGATCCATTAATCCAACAATTAGGTGCTCCAAAATCCAGTTTATACATACAAGGATTCAAATATTCATTCATACAACGATCAAAGGACTCTAAGATCTAAAAATACTGTGAGTCAAAGAACCAATAATCGAATATTCTCAATTACTGGACGTTCAATTTCCAAACCTTTTTTACTATGTTGGAACAAAATTTTCTGTTCACTGATGAAGAAAGACGTGTTTTCTTGATACCACTTAGCTTAGTTTTCTTTCCAGCTTTGCTTCTTTTCACTGAATCTGTTTTCTTTCGAGAGGCAGCTTACAAGGCGGCTGATTACAGATTCAGATTTCCCGATTTCGAGCCCAAGCATGGCGTATATTCGATTCAATTCAGTTATTATATTTAACATAAGTTAAATCTTTGTAACAAAAAATATCACAAAACCAAGGCTAATGTATGCCAAAAAAAATTTTTTTAACATAAAGATACTACATAAAACATAAACAAAATAACAGAAGGAGGCAATACAATTTTTAAAATAAAAAGACCTACTAACCATAACAGCATACGCAACTCGCTATTTCCAGAGTTTTACCTTCTGTTTTAAAATGGGAACATTTGCACTGTTTTTTAATATTTTCTGAAAGAGCTTTCCATAGAAAATTAGCTTTCAAGCTATTTAAGCTGCAGAGAATTGTGCAATAAGTAAGAGTGTGAGCAACTGGAAGTTTAACAAAACACGAAGTCCGAAGACCATAAAACGTAACCTTACAATCAAAAATATTTCAAGGCAGTTTGGGATTCAACTGGTTTAGTGTTTTGTAAACCTCCACCATTAATAGTTGAAGGTGTCTTTTTATGAATGCTACAACTATTTTCCATCTCCAAAAGTTCTGAAAAACAGTCATTATAAACAACTCTCAGTGCATGTTTATGCGCCTTCTCAATAAGAACTAGACTAGATTTTTTGTAAAACATCCATATTACTGGACAGTAGAAAAAACAAGACAAAATATAGGCATTTAAAATTACATGCATAATTCTCAACAAAACGCTAACCTGTTTACTCTATTGCAAACTCTCTTAATATGACTAGAAAAATTTAAACGGCAATCAGTAGCAACACCTGACAGATAGTTTGACTTCTTTACGGGAAAAAAATTTTACAAAAAAAAAAAAAAATAAATAAAATAGAGAAATAAAATAAAATAGGTTCCAGGAGCTTTTTCCCCCTAGAAACATAAGCTGGGATTTCACCGGGTTGGCAACTATATAGTTTTTACGAAACCAAAAATTATGCCGGTGCATATCGCATATCATTTGTTTAACCAATCTAAAACGTTTTCAAAAGAATTGTCACAAGCATTTCTTTCCGCATTTCTTGTCATCAATAAGTTTATAGTAGCTATAACAATAAAGCGATAGCTCATATATTGATTGTAGTGGTAACGACAGTTTACCTAGGTTCACCGCAGTTCCCAATTTGCCGAAATATTAACACAGAGTGGCACCATTTGGCAAGACAACCAGGTTATGAATTTTTCTAGAACAATTTTTGTTCAGCAAAAACAAATTCAATGCGTTATAGACTGATTGGGCACAATACCTTTGACCGGTGTCTTTAGAACACTGAAGGGATGGAACTGTCTCGATATAAAAATGAATTGTTTAACTTGAATTTCAAACACATCGATCTCATGCGATATCTGTGCGACATCTGTAGACATTCAAACTAACTGATGGAACTTCAAAACACTCAAGCTTTCCCATTCTTTTATCTTCGGAATTAAATTGCAACTGAGCCGTAAAAGAATCTATTATATCTCTCCCGGGAATTTTTACGAGTTTTTTGAAAGCAGAGACCTTCATTTCCTTATATAAAGTGAAAATAGTACATCTGAGGGAAGAAATCCGTCCAACTTGATTATATACAAAGCCTCTTCGGCTTGGCGGCACGAAACTTCTGATAAAGCCGAAAACTTCCTTTCGTTTTCATTTGGTTTAAAAATGTCCGTGAAATGAGAAATCCAATGAGAAAAAGTTTTAATAGTCCAAATATTCATAAAACCGAAAAAATAATGATCCAAAGGGCCAACGACTTACATGTCTATATATCCAATAATTCAAAGATTTAGTGATCAAAATATCCAGCAAAGAAAAAACCAACCGATAAAAGCATCAAATAATACAAGCCTTGTTTACATTTTGATCCCATGAGGAGTAGGTTTTTCCATTAAATGATTATGAAAAATTAGCCTTTACATGAATTGCGAAACAAAAATCATCTAATTATTCTTAAGTGTAATTCTGTCACATAACAAAATTCTATGACATAACAGTTAAGTGGTTCTTTTATTTCATCATTCATCAAAAAAATAACATTTTTGCTAACCCTAACATTTTCAGCCACATAGTTCTAAAATTATAGTCCTAGGTAACAGATAAAGTTTTGGCCTTAAACAGTTTTTCTAAATAAGTTGAACATTTTTTATTTTCTTTTAGTAAATGATTGAAAGGCTGCAACACTATAACATATTGTTCATATCTGTGATTTATACTCAACACTATAACACAATGTTCATATCTGTCATTTATATTCAACGCTATAACACATTGTTCATATCTCTTATTTATACTCAACGCTATAACACATTGTTCATATGTCATTTATATTCAGCCAGTTTATATTTTATTTATCTTAACCTAGTGTTCTAATGATCATGAGTACGAAACTAACTGATTTCAAGAGTAAAAAAATAATCAATTAAAATGAAATGTATGGAAAGTATAGAGATATTAATGCTACCACATAAATTATTCATTAAAACTGGGAATATGCTATGTGCAGAAGGATATCAAATCACTCCAAATTGTCATTCAGCAGTAGAAAGCATTCTTCAAGTACAGAACATTGGTTTAAAGGTCCACTAAGTTGAAGATTCTAAGATTCTGAGATCCAATTGATCAGAACATCACATCATTAAAAATTCTAGAGACCCAAATATTCATTTTTTAAAGATCCAGAAATCGAAAGATCTTGCAATCAAATATCCAGTAAAACAATTTCTTTGGAAGAAATTATGCAGTGATATACAGATCCCATATTTTAGATAGCCTAAAACCCTGCTATCCAAAGACTCAGCGATCGAAAGGTCCAAATAACCAGTGATCCAAAGATCTATTCGCATCCACGGATTCGTTATTTTAAAGATTTAATCCATCGATTTTCCAAAGAATATGATCAAAAGATGCGTTGATCTACCGATATAAAAATCAATTCATTAAATCCTCTATTTGTCAACAGATATATTATTCTAAAGATAAAGTGATACAAATACTCCTTGACAAACAGCTCCACTGATGAAAAATTCAGTGACCTGAAAATTCATTAAATCAGAGATCTAGTGAATATGAATTAATGAACGGAAAAATTATTCTAAAAATCTAATAATCAAAAATTCCATGCATCCTTCAATTCAAAGATCAATTATATACAAAACCAATAGTTAATTCACAGAGTATTTCAATGACATATTGATTCATAATTCTTAAGATAACCTGAACCTAAAATCTGGTGGTACAAAAAAAACTGAACCTAAACTCTGGTGGTACAAAAAAAACTGAACCTAAACTCTGATGGTACAAAACAATGAACCTAAACTCTGGTACTACAAAAAACTGAACCTAAACTTTGGTGGTACAAAAAAACTTACCCAAAACTGTGGTGGTACAAAAAAACTGAATCTCAACTCTGGTGGGACAAAAAAACTGAACCTAAGCTCTGATAGTACAAAAACAACTGAACCTGAATTTTGGTGGTACAAAAAAACTGAACCTAAAATCTGGTGGTACAAAAAAACAGAAACTAAACCTTGGTGGTACAAAAAAAACTGAACCTAAACGTTGGTGGTACAAAAAGCTGAACTTAAACTATGATGATATAAAGAAACTGGACCTAATCTCTGGTGATACAAAAAAGATCCGTTGAAGGTAACTTCAGAATTTAAATTAGAGAAAAGTTGAATTGATGCAGAGACCAAATGACATGAAACAATGATTTAGTAATACATATAAAAATCTAGTGAGCCAAATATCCTGCCACATAAAGATAAATCAAATATCCCATGGATCCCACGAACTATAGGAGCAAAAATACGTTAATCTAATGATCAAAGCATTTAGTGAGTCAAGGACACATTGATTTAAATATCTAAAAAACTTCTGATCCAAAGATATTGCGATGCAAATCATTGAATCGGGCTAAGGACTAAGTGTCGGGTTAAGTAAGGACTTGTGATTAAAAATCAAATAGTTTAAAATGCCAACAACTCAACGATGAAACCATTTTAAGGTAAATATAGATATACGGGTAAAATGAAGATATAAGGGTTCAAAAATCTAGAGTTATACAGGTCAAACGAGCATTGATCAGGGAGCAAAGCATCCAAAAGTCTAATGATCCCAATATTCATCAATGCAAAGTTTCTTGATTCAAGAATTAGGGTTACCAATATAAAATTTTGTTTTCCGTGGAGAGCATCCCTTTTATTACGTGGAAAGGAAAGGAGGATAAATGCAGTTATTTTAGTAAAGAAAATTGTCAAGGTACATGAACTTGGTTCTCTGCATTTTTTTTGCAAAAAATTTATACAATTATATACGTTACAACGAAGTTTGCTGTCGAATACCATAATAAGATAAAATATTAATGCAATAGGATATTAAAGAGTGATTCCATTGGATATTACTTTTTATCATTTGTTACTTATTAACTGCGACAGCGATTCTTTCCCGTGCTAAAAAAAATTCTTGGTAAATAATTTACTTGATAAAAGCTTTGTTATTAAATAATCTGTTTCATAAAAAACGTGTTTTTTTTTTTAAAGAAACGCCTTTATCTTACACACTGAGTAAATCAGTTTGTTCGGTTATCAGTTCAGTGATATTTTTTGTCCAAAAATTCTTCAAAAAATTGATAGGAATTATTTCGTCAAAAGTTTCATGTAGATTACTGAAAGAATTTCTACGAAACACTGTACCAACAATAAATAGGTGGTGGTTTGGAACTCCACCTCCACTCATGCATTTTATTTTTGGTTTGACTTCCTCGTTTCACTATCATTAGCAGTACTAGGACTTTCAGTGTAACAGTGGGACAACCGATTGAATCCGCTGGCGGATCATTCGATTTGTCACACTCTTCTTCAAAATCTGTGTCTGAAACTTCTGTATTATAGGTCATATCAGGGTGATACATTTCATTACCCCATTCAATGTCACTTACCACATCTGATAATTCAGAATCTGAACCTGGCGTAAGAATGTAACTTAATACGTATTATGTGTCATTTCGACACTTACTTACTATTATTTTATATTATTTTCCTGAAACGAGGTGACAGAACGGTGCTTATTGGCATTTTCAAGCTAGCTTTAATGAAACGAGTTGACAAAATGATTTTTATTGACATTTGTCAGCTAGTTTTTCTTAAACTAGGTGACAGAATACTGTTGTTTGACTTTATTAAGTTATTTTTTCTAAAATGACTGGACAGAATATTGACATTTGTCAGCTAGTTTTTAATTTCTATAAGTCTGTTAACCAAACGATAAAACTAAATTTGAATATACCAAGGGCGGTGTATCATATTTTTAATTGCTTGTGATATTGCTGTTTATTGACATTTGTAATCTAGTTTTTCGGAAACGAATTATCAGAAAGCTTTTAATGAACTACAGAAGTATGCTTTCTGAAGCACATTAACGCTGACTTTAGAGATATGACACACTTCCCAGAGCCACCATATTTTGAATCGGAGATGAGCGAACAACTCCAAGAGCCATATTTATGCTGAATTGAAGACAGACAAAGCACTTCAAGAGCTACCCTAATTTTGACTTAGAAACAGACGTGATACTAAATTTGATTTAGAGATAGAATGTGGACAACTGAGAAAAAAAAAATCTCTCAAAACTTTTATCAATAAATATCATAAATTCATAAATATATATGTGGGAATTAATAAAGTAAAAATATATTTAAATTTGTATAGAAAAAAGAAAAATGAATTTTCAATAAACAGCAAAAATAATTCCATGAAAATTATTGCTTTTTATACGAGCTCACGGTGGAGCTAGCTGAGCGGTAATTGTTTTGGTGGTTTAATAACAATATTGGAATTAAACGTAAGCAAAAGGATTTAAAAATAGTTGCCAAGGGAATGAAAGTGGTTAAGTATTACTGACAAAATTCAGCGAGATCAGTAAATTTAGCGGAAAAAATGGTTGAACACCTTATTTTTAAATTTCGATATATAAATTTTTTAGCACTAAATGATATTTATTCTAATTTGCTATATCTATCTCGGGCTTTATTCCAACGTTCAGACTTTTTACTATTAACAGTAACATAATCTATTGAACTTTTAGGTCTAGATCCTAACTCTACATTTTTTTTATGAACATCGACTGTTATCGGTTGTTTTATACCGGCGCCGTTCTTACCGAGTCCGTCACCACTTTTCCATCCCATCTTTGCCAACATTTTATGGCCAACGTTTTCTTCTGAGATATGTTCATGTATAGACGCTGAATGAACCCGTTGATAACCGTGTTCGTATAGATCACTACCAAGAGTTTTCCGACGTTGCTCAGATCGATCAATAACCGAGTTTATCAATTTGTTCGGCATATATCCGGGGGATATTCCATACTTCTTACGCATTTCTTTTATTTGCTTTTTACGCTGAGAGTCTAGTTCTTCTTTTTTTTCGAATGTCTGACATCGTGTTTTGTTTTTTTCAACAATAGCTCGGACATTACCAGGCTCACATTCCTCGCACCTTTCATGACCAATATGCACGTGAAAACACAAAGTTGTCTCCCCTATCTTAATGTAATCTTTATGAAAAAGTTCGTACGGATCAGAGGGACAGCCTGGTTCAGCAAGTCTTTCGTTATTTATAAAAGTACCATTTCTTGTGCAAAGGTCTTTTATATAGAAGGTTTTTTCAACTTCTTCATATATGACTTGCGCGTGTTTCTTGCTCACTAAATTTTCGGGAATGTTTATTGAATTACTTGCGCCCCTACCGATGTTCCCACCAGTGCGAGTTATTATAAACAAAGCACCAACATCGAGCAAATTTGAACTCACGACTATTACTCGAATACACGAATCTACTTTTGCCTCAATATCTGATTCATCTTCATCATCAGATATTATTTCACCTTCCTCCGTTTCGTCATAAGATTCATCAATAATGTTAGCATCTGTTTCTTGTTTGACATCCACCTGAGAATGGAAAATATAATTATTTCTATCGGTGTCGAAATAGTAGTAGATACCGTTCTGGTTGTCGTAATAGAGTTTAGTCGTTGGATCGTAGTACATCTTCGATGTCCAGTCGTAGTAAAAACCAGAAGTTTCGTCATAAACAAATCCTGACGTAGACACGACGGATTGAGCAGCTTGCCGTAAAGACTCTTCGATAGAAAGTTCTTCACCGTCACCATCATGCTTCTCATTTGATGTTTTATTTTGTGTTATACAATTCGTTTCAGTTTGCAAATGGTTAAAATCAGACATGCTTTTGTTTTGAAATTCCATTGTTGCGTCACTTTCAGATGTCATACTTGACATAGCTTCGTTAAAAATAGAACATTCCATACTTGCTACATTTTCGTTAGAGTATTCCATACTTGGTAGAATTTCGATAGAGCTAGAACCCTCCATACTAGGCTTGATTTCATTACCACTCGAGTATTCCATATCCTGTGAGTTTTTGCTATCAACACTGCAGTCTACACTAAACCCTTCAATTGACTTATCGATTTCTATTGAACTATTTGTTCGTTCTGAATTAATTGTTTCAATATTCAAACCTTCTAAATCTACGTTTACAGCAGTTTCAGTTCCAGATCCTTTAGAAAACTTTATTGATTTACTTGTAATATTGTTAGGACTCGTAAAATTTTCTGAATTTATCGAAATGTTAGTATGATCCAAATTGTTTGTTAACCGTCGTCTTTCGGATAACTTTTTGGCATGCGATGTTCCACCGTAAGTAACCGCATGTGATTCACTAACGATTTTTATTGGTTTAATTTTCTTTACTTTGAAGTCATTTCTACTATTTAACTTTTGTAGTTCATTATACAAGCTTTGTTGCCAATGTTTGTTAATATTACTTTCGTAAATTAAGTTTGATATCTGGGTTTGAAGCTGATATATTTGCTGAGATTGAGCTGTGTTTACTGATATTTGTTCATCCAGTCTTTTCGCAAGTAAAACTACAGCGTCTTGTAAAACATTCACGGCTTCTTGCCAGGTAGAATACGGTCGACCTTCTGCTGAAAATAAACATAATAGACCATAGAAATCAAAATTCCACTGACCATGTGATCAAAAAATAAACCCATTACAATATGGCTACGTTTACATTTATTGGCCATGCAGACGTAATGTACCATTTAAATCATTATTCAAGGCTGAAAATTTACTGATTATGATATTAAAATAAGCCGATCAAAAAATTAACTGTTAAAACTGATGAAAAATTTAGGTTCATACACAATCACGTGAGGGACTAGGGGACTAGAGAGGGTTGCGAACAAAACTGTTTTTGTTGCACAAGACCCCCCCCCCTTTTTTCTTTTTTTTTCTGAAGCTTATCTTTTTAATACCACAATTTAACCTTTGACGTTTTAAAATTTCTTCTTTCAATCTAAATTTGACTCCTAATTTTGGTAACTGATCTGCTAATTTAGTCTAAGAATAATTTCTAATTCTAATTTCTATTTGGCCTATTATTATTACCGGGACAAACCTACACTTTCAAGGATATAAAAAGAAAGATATGAAATAATATTTAAAAAAATCTCACATTTCGCCAACTCCTGTTCACGAAATGTGTTCTCAAAAACAACCATTTCGAACATAATAATCGAGTATTTAACTCAGAGGTACAGCTATCGAGACTAAAATGGCACCAAACTATATGATATTATTTATGGCTGCCATTGAAGAAAACATCCTTGCAGCAGCCCCTAAAAGCATTTTTTAAGGTGACGCCACATAAAAGACGTTTTTATATTTTGGCAACACGGGGAAGAAAAACTTAAAAAAATTTTTTAGAGTCTCTCAATAGCTTTCATCCTACTATTAAATTTACTTCTGACAACTCAGTTGAAAAAATTAATTTCTTGGATATTGGAGGTACACGGGATGGCCAAAGGCTCATCACAGATTTATTCGTTAAGCCGACAGACACCACCAGTATCTTGAAGCTTAACATTGCAAAAAGACAATTCTTTTTAGTCAAAATGTATGAATAAACCGTATTTGCTCTGAGCAAATAAGTTTTGATCGAATAGTCCAGTCAATCTAAATTTTCACCTGGAACTAAATAGTATAGAAATTATTTTTGCTTTATTTGTTTATACAGCTTTTAACAATTATTTAAAAAAAAAGTTTACCAAAATTTTCCAAAAATTTTTCCAAAACAAGGGATTATGGCGTCATAATGTGGCAAAACCAAAAATTTTTCTTGTGATCATTTTTTATCAAAGAACAATAGAATGAAAGAGTGTGTAATATATTTATGAAAAACTAAAATGTTCATAGCAAAATACGACAATTTTCATAAATCAGAATAAATAAACAAATAGTAAGAAGTTTATAAACTCGTCAACAATCTCGTCATCAATATCTGTATGTTTTGCACTGATGATTTTGATGAGATTTGGTGGAGCAGATTCTTTGGTGGTATACATACACTGGTACGAGTTTATGTTCGTTGTTTGACTTCACCCCAGTTAGTTGGATCTAAATCCTCGCGACCATTCCAATACTGTACTTGATGGTATACCCTCATTGGATGAAATGAAACTGCTGTTGATGTTGGTGTTACGTTTTTAGGCAGTACAACTTTCTCACTTGTCAACAATTTTTGAAAGTAATAGTTAACTCGTAGTGTGTCAAGAGTCTGCTCATCTTTGTTTCCGCATAGCTTTAAAAGGAGTCTTTCCCCTCATTGTATGACATCATGGAGGGTAGCATTTTTAACATTAAATACTTCTTAGATGGTAGTTCTGGTACTTAATTATACGCCATTTTATTCACAACTGAAAATATTCTTAATGTTGTTTCACATTCTAGGAAGGAGTGTAATGTTAGAGTTACACACTTCTAGATCAATATCTTTTCTGACTTGGAGTATGTTTCATATTTTTGATTTCATTTTACTTTTTGTTTTCTGCTCAGATGTAAAATACACAGGATGTACACAGTTGTCTCCACAGTTATGAATGAGCAGAACAAATATATTGGTATCTTCAATAGTTAGGTCAGCTTGTTCTGATTCAGCTGATTCAATGGCTGTTTGAGTGATTAACAGATCAGCATCGCTTGATGCATGTTTGATTCTAAGACCAGCTATGTTCATTTTTAATAATAACATGTCTAAAAACCGCTGTTTATTTTGTAAGTTCATCAGAAACTCTTCTCTTTTCATAATTAGTGCTGTATTCTTACTGAAATGTACAACTCTGCCAATTCGTCCCTTATTACGTCTAACATGAGTACAGTCTTTTGTCGAATTACTGACATTGTACCCGTCTGAAAAGATTCACCTTTTGCTCACACCAGATCAAAAACATCAAAACATTTTCAAAGAAGTTCCAATCGTCGGGTTTAAAAGGAGTAAAAGCCTTAAAGATCATTTTATTTCAAAGACCTAACAGCATTTCGATAGTTATTATTACCCATATTACTTAAGGTAGGGATTTTCAAATAAAAAAACAAAAAAAAAAAAAAAAAAACAAGTGTAAAGCTTTGCTTGCATTATTTTCCAATGGTTTCATCCAAGCAGCAAGCAGAGCCACCCAAGCAGGGTAAAAACTAATATATTTCTTTACTAAAAATGCAAATTTAACTTGTGAATTAGATTTGGAATAAAAAATATTGAAAATCTTAATCATTTTAAAAATAAGAAAAAATTCAACAATCAAGCATGCTGCATTTGGAAACTCACAAGTTCAAACAAAAGGATTCAGTTTGCAACATCACACTATAAATGTAATCTCCACGAAAACTCATATCAAATTTGAAAATTTCATTTTCAGCTTTAGAAATAAGTGATAAAATTTCTTCGAAGATTTATCAATCCAAGGAGAGTTGTTATTTTAAAAGTTTAGCAAGTTTTGTCAAATTTTAAGCTGACCAGATCTCCAGAGAAAGTCAATTATTGAATAAATTTATATATAATTTGGCTAGCTTTATATTAAGTGAAGAATAAAAATTTAAAACCATAATAATATATATCAAAATATATCAAAATAAAAAATAGTTAAATTTTTAAACTAATATGTTGAATTATATGCAGAACTCAACAGAAATTTTATATCATGCATTTAGAGATTTGACAAATTAATTTTCATGCTAAAACCTTCTGCAATTGAACTACACTAAGAAATTTTGTTTAGGGATCTTAAATCGTTTTTGCAAGGTTAGCTCAACAAAAGAGCAGATTCAGATTTGGCTTTTATTACTATTTTTACTTCGTTGAAAACTTTTTTGAAGATGGAGATATATTCACTTCCACGTTAAAGCAATTTAATAAAGAAAGGAGGGAAACCAGTTATTTTTGAAATTAACTCTTAGATGAACGAGGATAACGTTATCTATTTCCCCTAGTGTCACTAAGTGTATGTTTGTTGACAACACCTTTGCCATTGTGCTGTCTAACAAACCCTTTTAAACCTATCTCTTAAAATAGAAATGAACCACAGAAGAACGAATCAATCTTCATGGTAAAAAATAATTACAAAAACCAACCTGACATGGTATTTAAAGTAGCGGCAGCTGAGCCAATATTGGTGGCAATAGATTCTGTAGAAGTGGCATTCTTATCATTAAGAGAGTCAGTTTCTTTAGATTTTTCTAGCATTGTAATGTTTCTATTCTCATCAGCTTGGGATAATACATTTTGCGCTGCACTAAAAGTAACAAATACAGCATTTAAAAAAATAACAAATATAAATTAAATAAATTATAATCATTTGGTAGAAAAATTCCTTTAAAATTTTGTAATATTCAGCACTTAATTTCACCCTTTTCATATAGAAATTTTTATAAACTCTATCTTATTCTTAATCGTTTTTCATTTGTTTCTTTTCCAATAATTTTACGCTAAGTGGGACTTCGCAAAGTTCTAGGAAATTTATTTAGAGATCATTAGTAGAAGTATTAGTAACTTTTACATAAAAAGGTAGCTAATATTTAAGAATTATCCTTGCTAAACATATTTCAAGTGCAGTGATGTATCCAGGCTATTTTTGGATATGCCAGGTATTTGTACAAGCTGTAAAAGTGGCAAAGTTAGTTGAGTCTGGGATGATAGCATGCCGTAAACAATCCCATTGAAATGAAGGGGAAAAGCCCTTGCAAGCTGAGACTCATGGCCGCCAAAATTTTTAGGTTTGTATGAGAATTTCCAACAGTTTTTTACTTGTTAATTTGCTAACTCGCGCTTGAAGTTAATTATTTTAATTTATACAAACCGATTACTAAAACAGTAGGCGTTTAAAAACCACACTCCCAGTTTAGAGTTTATGATCGTATTAACTTAACATATAATCATGTTTTAATAATGACTTTTATTATAATCACATATAATCATAGTAGAAGTTAAATATGCTGCTAAAAACTGGTGGCACTCGTATGTAAGAGAAATTTTTGAAGGGGGATTTTCCAGGAAACAATGATTTGGGAGGGAATTGCCCAGGGGACAACTGTACCAGTACCTGTATATACATAGATTTTTTAAAAAGATCATTTTTTTCAAGGCAGGGTATTACTCACATTCTTATTTTGAAGCTATTCATTTAAATTTTTCTCATTCCTTGCAAATATAATTTAAAAAAAAAAAAAAAAAAAACTAAAGCATCTAAAAATTAATGGAATTCTGTCTAATAAAATATCTTTTACTTTCAAAATTGATGAAATAACGTCTGTTGTATTACTATCTACCAATATTTGAATGGTTAAAACAATATTATACTAAATAACCAGATCTCTATGGTCTTTATTTTCTTGGTATCACTCTGACGATTTTATTAGAAAATCTTACTTGACAAGAGGTCGTTTTGAGCTTCTTTTCGCAGTTAATTGTAATCGAATTTTTTCATCCTTCTTTTCACAAGATTCCATTGCAAGATTTTTACTATATGGAATGAAATATATCAAATTTTATTTGCAATATTACATTGTGACATTTTAACTATGAAATATAAAAAATATAAAATTTAAAATATAAAAATTTAAAATGAAATATATAAGATTTTATTTGCTCTGTTAACAGTTTACCATAAACCTCGTATCCAAAATCTAAAAGCGATAACGGCACATAAAAAGAAATTAAAAATAAGTCATATATATATTTTTTAAAACAACAAGTATGTTAAAGCATCAATCAAATAAGTGAACTTATATATATATATATAAAATATGGTTTAAAAAAATACAATTAAAATTTTGGTGGTTGCCTTGGTAACCAAGTATGGAAGGTAAATAAAATAAATTTCCACTCTGCGCCAGACATAACTTATACTAGTTTTGGCTGTAAAATGAGAGATAATAGACCAATGTATGTGAGTAAAAAAATTATTTACACAAATAAAATAGTGAATTATTTCTAGAAAGAAAATGATCGATTTTTCACACTCATTTTATAAGTAAAAGGAAACTGTCCTGAAAATTTCAAATGATTTGTTGAGTGGTTTGCTAGATAAAGGCATTCAAAAACAGAAGTCTGAGAAAAATGAAATAAAATGTACAAAATTAACAAAGAAACCAAAGAAAGCATATGAAATCTGCAATAAACTGGTTTATAAGCAAATTCTAAAGCCTCCAGCTCCATACAGTAAACCTTCATTTTCAGTATTTACATCATCTTTTTTGTATTTTTTACCCCTAAGTATCTTACTTCATGTCTTGTTTTCCTCTTTGCTTGTATACATTGACAATGAGATTCTTTTTGCGTTTAATTTCGAACATCTCTGATTATGCATATATATACCTGGTAAAAGACTAATTTTTTCTAAAGTCAGGACACATACTTTTTTACCAATGTTAAAATTAGATACCACATCATACGTACCAAGCTCCAGTTGGTTTAGCCAGACAAATGGCAAACAATCCCATATTAGGGAATTAAAATTTTCGAGTCTTACCATGAAGACATTTCTCAAGGTGCCCATCTTTGCTAAACTCTTCAAATATAGTCTTACATTTCATAACTATGTCTATAAACAGGATCAAGCTTTTTGTGTTCTCACCTTTGTCACGGTTAAATTTACACCATTACTTACTACCGGTAGGACAGCCTGGATAATGCAAATTGTTCGTTTTTGAGGAAGCAACATAGTATGGACTGGCAAAAGTACCTGCTTTCATAGTTTTTTAGTTTCCAGAATTTCGTCTAATAGTTATTCCAAAATAATTTTGCAATCTATCAATGGCTGCGTTCATCAGATGAAATTGTTTTTGGTATCCACAATCATTACACGTCAAAAACATCAACGATGCCCAACCTTTTTTTGACGTAAAGTCTTCTTCCAAACGTGTTTTTGCCGCAATCTGGGCACAACAATATTGACTGAAAAACCTTATCGAACAAATACTTCAACATCAGTAATTCTATAGTGTCGAAGTTTACTTCAGCATTAAATAATGATGGATTGAGACAGGATTTGGAGACACAGAGGTATTGTTTAATGCATTATTATTCAAGCTATTTAAAACGCTATGTACAGATTTCTTTAAAATGCCACAAAATGATCTTTTTCTCTTCTCATAGATTTTTGTACTTTGTGTTTTCCACGATCAGGTTTCACTATTTCAGCAGATTATATTTTACTTTTTTTCTTGAGACAGAATTCTTTCTACAAGATTTCTGCCACTTTTGAAATATAAGTAAAATGACGTAATTATTACATAACAAAATTAGAAATCTGTGAGAATTTATCCAAAAAAAACTGCAATAATATTTTTATGGAACGATTCTGAAATAAAATTTGGACCAAATTTGGTACATGTTAAACAATTGACAAATTTAGATTTTTGCACTCGGAAATCAACATAAATATTATTATTTTCAATTTCCTAGATGATGAAAGTAGTTAGAACACCACAAGAAAAAAAAAGAAAAAAAAAAAAAAACTATTTTGGAAGATTTTCCTGCAATTTTCCAGGGATGTTACCCCTTAAATGCTAGAAAAACGTTCGCTTGAATACAATTTAGAAAATCAAGTCCAAACCTACTAAAGTTTAATTTAATCGAAATAATTCAGATCAGGTGCCAAAAAAGAGAAAAACGTATTAGCTATTGAGATTTAGAAGACATGAATTTCCAAAAATTCATTTAGATTACCAATTCTAAGAACATAAATCGTCAGAAGGTGTAAACATGGGTAAAAAGATAATAAGCACAGGTGCTATGGCATAGCACATATGTTTATTTTCAAAAATAAAAAGAATTTCTCTAATAATAAATGCCTGCCATAGCCATAACTTCCAGAACAACTAATGAATGGAGCATGGGTATTTAATTTAGTAACGGACTATTGTACCGAAAAATAAAAATTCAGAAGACCGCTCCTTACCAGGCTGATACTGCACATTACAAAACACTTTAATCAAAGGCTATCATTTCAAAAAGTCTATTAAATTCAAATTTATATCTTCAAAATGTAAAAAGCTCCACTGTAAGTTCCATTACACATTTAATGATTATAAGTAATAGAATATAACTCATCTCTTTTATTTCATCTGTGATTGAAACTCTGACTTCATAAAACAGAAGTTGGTGTTTGACTCACCATGAGACATAAATGAATTTCATGATAGCAAATTCTTCATTTAATGATAACTTAATATATCAATCCCATCTTACTGAGCTCTGTATATTTTTGTAGTCAATGTATAGAAAAAAAATAAGTTTATTAATACTCTCTATATTACTTTGATGTCATCCAAAGTTTCAAAAATATATATAATATAAAATATATATATTTAAAATATATATATATAAAATATCACATAGATTACAACAAAATTTAAAAAGCGCAGTTTTTGATGAAAAAATAAACGTTTTGCCCCAATACGAAAATTTTTTACAGGTGGTATGTGGTGTGTGGTATGTGGCATATAAGCAGTATGGATTAAAAAATTCCCCCTATAAATAAATAAATAATGAAAGTTTTTGGAGAAAATGGGCAAACAGATGGACGAATGAACATGAGTGTATTCTTTGTCTCTGTCATTGGGAGTGTAACAGATTTTTCTCTCTCCTCCTCTCTCCCTCTTTGTGCATCTAGATAGATAAAATAAATTGAACAATTGCCATGGCATAAAACGTAATTATTTGGTTGTAAAGGAATTCATTTTACTCTATGTATACATATACATATAAAACTAAAGCCTCTTATAATCTTGCTTGAATTTTTGATAACGCTAACAGCTGTGATTTAAAATATCGCTACAATATTTGTTCATCGAATTATGTCATATTGCCTTCTGTGATTGGTTTCTTAAATGTCCAATACGTCATGAATGGAAGTTGGTTAGTACGCACATGCAATTTACACATACCAAAATTTATAAAAGCAAACCTAACATTATTAACGCAGATCATTTGAAGACACATTACATTTGATAACACATTCAAATACATACAAATAAGTATAATTTCCAGTCTTGAGAAAACAACATTTAATTTTCAAAAACAAGTGCTTGTGACTAACGGACCCCTGGAAACAAAAAAAAAATTCTAATCAGAATGACTCTAAATCCTATGATACTATCTGATGTCTATATTCCAAGAAAAACATTTGTTTAAAAATATTATCAAAATATTTAAATCTTGAAAAATTCTAAACATTCAAAATTTCGAGCACGTCTTACTTTTAGAAGAAAAAATTGACAAGATATCAAATCTTGTCAAGATATCAAAAAGATTTTATCACAAAAATATTTTTGCGCTTTAACTTAATTCAAAATTTATAAAAATGAATGGATTATTAAAATTGTTTTTGGGTTTGAAATGACCATATTTGGACATATTCGAGCTCAGACCTAAAAAAAAACAAAATTTTTAGTTTTCTTCCATTATGATCTTATGACTTCATTCAAAACTTTAGAAAATAAAAAAACAGCTTTCGAGAGAAGGGGCTGTATGGACAGACAGATAGAAAAGAACTTCAGAATAGCTAAACATCTCTTTCAGAAAAAAATCTTATGCAGTGATTGAGTAACATCACCAATCAAAATAAAATGGATAAAAATACCTTTGGTGCAAACCAATCTGGCTCTTTCATGTATTCAGTTTCTGATCATTTTTAATTAAGTTTAAAGAAGCTTTTGCTAGTAAAGAACAGAAAAACAACAAGTGGTACCAGTGTCATCAGACACAAAAATTAAGTGAATTCAAAAGACTCAGTCTCTTTCTTCAAGACATAGTTACTAACAAGATTTTAAACATAGGTTCAATAATTAATATATTCCTTTAATATTTACAATATTTAAAATGTTTATATTCTTCAAACAAACAAAAAAATTATATCACATTACCAGGTTGACTAAGTTAACATAACATGAGCACAGCACATAAAGTATATTTAACTTTGAAATGTCTCTGTTTAACATGTTGTTGAAGGAAAAATAAATGTAATTGTAAAGAGAATAAAAGTTATAAAGGATGAACTCAAAATAAATTTTGAAGTTGGATTGCTTAAATTTCTAAGAAGTTTTTCTTGACAGAGAATTTATTAGAAGAATGGCATTTATATTTAATTCTAACCAGGAAATCCAAAAGTTCTTACTAGAAACAAAAAGGTGAATACATGATGTTTTTCAAGGTATTTTCCTTAATTAGGCAAAGTAACTTAACAAAAAGAACTATAAAAAAATATAGAATTACAAATTAATTACACTAGAAATGCAAAAATATATGTATATTCAAAAGACGATAGATATAACAAGCGTGACTTTTAAATCCAAGTGCTAATTTCTATTACCTTTGAATTTCATTTAAAACGTGGGATTGAATAACTATTTTCTCTGAAAAATACACAATAGGGTCAAATTTAGGATCAAAATCGTAATTCTTTAATCCTAAATTCTTTGTTTTTTTTTTTTTGTGATATTTTTTTACATACGCATCATACGCATTTATTATCTTTTGGTTTTTCAGGCAAGACTTCAATGAAAATGAGTATATACTGTAAGGCTTAGTCTTAGCATGATAAAATTTGTAGCAGACAAGTTTTATCAGTTGAGGAAGTGTCAAAGCTGAGCGATTACAGCTAGATACTTTTCTCAACATAAACTTAAGGTGTATAGAAACCAGGTCTTTTTTATCTTAGGGCGACACACTAGCAGATTTTCCATCAATTTCATTTAAATTAAATTGATTTCACGATATATTTCGATAAAGTAATATATAATGAATTGTACATAAAATGTAACAGTACATATAACACTTATAAGCGCAACTACTAATGACTAATTTTACGACTCCGAGTGGAATAATTTTTTTCAGAAATACCTTAAAATTTAAAAATATAAATTGAAAATATACTCAATCACAACTCATAACAAAATGTTTACATTTTCACTTTAACGTTTAACTAGAAATTGAAATATAAATCTCAAGTCATGCCTTAAGAAGCCAATGAAGATTGAATTTTATTTGCAGATCCAAATCATTTATCCCAAACTGCATTTATTTTAAATTTTGAGTGTGAACATTATCCGAAACAGATTATATTAATAGTTGATGACTGATAGTAGTATAAAGCCAATTACAAAAATTCCCCTCAAAATAAAATGTGAAAATATAAATTAATAAAAAATATAAAAAAATATAACTTTGGATAACAATACTATGTAGAAGTTGTTTCCTTATTAAGTCCAGATTCCTCCCAAAGTTTTCGACCGCGTCCTCCAGATTTAGAACAATAGTATTTTGCTGATTCAGCATTGTTCAGCTTTATTTGCAATCTGGCATAGTCTAAATAAATATTCTCAAACAAAACACCTGAAAATTAGTTAAGGCAAATTACAAGTGAAAAAAACTTCAAATACTGTTTTAATCAGAAAATACGTTTCTTATATTTAAACCATCCAAGCGCTATGCTTTTTTTTTCCCTATTAAAAAACGTTAAAAAAATTTGATTTTATGATAGGGGCTATGCAATAATAATAATAATTGAGGAATAACAAATTTTTCCAATAATTCAAGGTAATTAATAGAAAATTTTATAACTGAAGCATTAATCTCTAAGCTATATGAAATATATTCTAAATGTTGGTTCCAAGCTTCAATACACTAGGGATGATTTTGAGCAGCAATTTTAATTAGATTTCTTCAATTGAATTTTTATGATTTGAATTATAAATTTTAAGGGTGTTTTAATTTGTAGCGATATTCAGGAAAATTCACACAAATAACATTAAAAAATACCCGAATACCATTATAAAACCCGACGATGCTTTTGAGAGGTCACTATAACAAACTCCTTCATTTGCCAAGACAGTAACTTAGTGCATATCCTGGATGAATTTGAGGTCTCTATAGAAATTTTTACTGTGAGTTTGATCATAAATCACATCACAGCAATCCAGGCAATTATAATTAAACAAAATTTATCATTTCAGCTTGCAAAGCAGACCTTATTCCAAACTTTTTCAAACAATTTTGGGTCCTCTTTACACCTCGGGTTTCAAGAGGACCCAAAAAATGAAATATAATCTTCATGGGTTATAGAGGTTAATTATAGGCTAATAATGTAAGAATCACCTGCTATCAATCCAGATTGATTTTTTGAAAGAAGTAAATTATTCTAGAGGTATCTACGGTTACAGCAAATAAATATCTCAAAAAACTTTCCTAATTTAAACAATATACAATATAGGAGGTCTACACTTTTTCAATACTTTTTTAATCCTTTTTAATGAAAAAAAAATATATATATTTTTTTTCCCATAAATTAAGAACATAGCTCTAACTTATATATATAACTTATATGACTTATATAACAAAATTAGAGGTGGAATTATGGTGATATTGTAGCGCTGGATCATGTGTATTGAATACCATTGTGCCCATGGGATTTGTTAAAATTTAAGAAACTGATTATCTTGGATATATCCGAAACTAAGAATATTGAACATCTGATAAGCAATTAATTGTTCTAAATTCAAGGTTTGGTAAAACTCCAATTCTCAATATTGGTATACTGCATTGAAAAAAAAAATATATATATATATATTAAATAAAAATGCCTTTCCTTAAAATTGGTTTTAAATATGTCATGGACAAACAAAAGGGTTATTCATTGGAATTTTAACGTATTTAAAAAAATAATAATAAAACAAATATATATCTTAGAGAAAAGAAGTGAATCAAATATATAATCAAATTCAACAAAACCTTTTATGAAAATTAAAATTGCAAATGAAAGCATGATGCAATTTATGAAAAGATACAGTTAACCTCATCCTTTGTAGATAAAACATTAAACTCAATGCAGGCTTCAAGAAACAGAGTAGCTCTTTCTATATGTCCCAAGCTGAACATGTATTCAAGTGCTTTTACAAACTTCCCAACTGATAGCAAGATTAAGATTGCCATCGCCTGAAAATTTAACAAACATTTAATTTCTGAAGCCCTTTAAAAAAAAACTTCCGTAAGTTACCTATAAATAAAACTAGAACATTCCTCGGTTTTTTTTTCTTAAAAATGTTATCAAAATTTTTTTAACACTTCAACCGAATTGGAATATTTGGAATTGGAACATTTGGAATTGGAACATTCGAAATTGGAACATTCGGAATTGGAACATACGGAATTGGGACATATGGAATTGGGACATATGGAATTGGAACATTTGGAATTGGAACATTTGGAATTGGAACATTTAGAATTGGAACATTCGAAATTGGAACAATCGGAATTGGAACATACGGAATTGGGACATATGGAATTGGGACATACGGAATTGGAACATTTGGAATTGGAACATTTGGAATTTGAAAATTCGGAATTGGAACATTCGGAATTGGAATAATAATAAGACAATAGCAAGATAATAACATCAAACAAAACTTAACCAATTTAAACCAATTATTTTGTATGCAAAATCTAAAATGAGATAAAAATCAAAGAAATGAGTTATTTAAACACCACTATGTTTACTTATAATGTTTATTGAATTTGCCTCACTAACACAAGTGATATTAAAAAAAAACAACCATATAAAACATATAACATATAAAATATAACCATATAAAATTAAGTACAGAAATGCTTTGAGAAATATCAAAACATTTCGAAACTGATAAATTAATAGAAAGTAATATATCAAAAAATTCTTTATGAAGTAGATATGAAATAGCAGGATCAATTTTATTGAAATATCAGCAACAATGTAAATCCGAAAGTAAATCAATTTCTTTTATTTGTTTTATATAATTATTTCCACTGTATACATATTGTTGAGAAGTAAAAAACCCTAAAATTTCTCCACGATTTTTCGTTAGTTCTGTTGATTATAAGCACCTAATATAATTTTGAAACTTGGTACTTTTGTGGTTTACAATCTGCCTAAAACGAAGACTTAAAAGGAAGCATGTCTACTGACCTTAATATACCATAGATTTTGTATTTATGTCATTTATAAATTATTTTAGGGCATTCCTGCTCAATTTACTCCATGGTAAAATATCTTGACCAAATTTGTTCCCAATAGGGGAGCCTGAAAAAAAATATACTTGGCAGTTGAAGTAGAACATATTCAATTTTAGGCCTAAAATAACCAAATATGGTTATCTTGCCCAAATTGGTATTTAATTTCTTTACGATCTTATAACTCCATACCGAACACAGACAGGATGAATTCCCTATCAGTTTTGCTGCAATAAATAGCACTAAAAGAAAAAAGAGAAATAAAACCAAAATCTTACCTTATTAGCTTGAGCAGATACTAAATGCTCACACCAACGGACCATCACACTAACCTCATCGTGGCTGTTTAATCGAACCTATAATAATAACATAATAATAATTTTTGACTTTATAAATAAATTTAACGACCTTAAGACTGTGAATAATGATTAAAAACTTGCAAAATCATCTGGTACATATGAATAATAGCAAAGTACCTTAGTTAATTACACAGCTTTGACAAAGGCCTGTATATTTAAAATTGATATTGCACATATATGATTATTAGCTCGGTTACCAACGTTGATGTAGTTCTGACACAAATGTAACATAAAATTAATACTATATAAATTTCAAAATACGTTCACCAATCACAAGCAATATCCCAGGCACTAATGACACAAGATAAATACCTTTGCTAACCATGTAGCAATATCCCAGGCGCCATAGGTTTGCAGATATCTACAAGCATCCATCCCTTTATCTACGAGGCACAATAACTCAACACCTTCTAAAAAACAAAAAAAAAAAAAAAAAAATAATAAAATAAAAGTTTGGTAAGTTTCCAACTTTCATCAAACATTTTCTTCTAATTTTTTTAAATACAAAAATATTCATAATGGCGGCAAAACATGAAAAAAATTTAAAATTGAAATGTACTGTGATTAAATTTTGGTGTGCAGTACTTAAATTGGCAACATTCTCCCCATTCAAAATAAGTAAACTTAATCAGTAGAGCATCAGTCTAAAAAATATTTTGGTTTGTCAGTTTGAATCGTTGACATGTTATTTAACTTCTGCCTTTCACAGGAAAGAATTACTTGTGTTGAAAATGCTCATAAAAGCGAATTATAAAAAATCCAAAAAGTTCTAGAAATTCTTACCAGACAATTTTCCACAAGCAATTAAATTTGTTGCAACAAGCTTGATTGTTGTTTGAGGTTCACTAGTTGAGTTAACAGCCGCAATTAAACAAGCTCTAAATTAAAAAAATCTTTGTTCTCAACCTTAGTCTTGCAAAAACATTTTCTAGTATGTGCAGGTAAAAAAGAATCTTTATGTCTAAACGTAAATTTTTAAATTAAAATGCCAATTTTTATTTCTTGACGCAAATCTATTGAATCAATGTTTTTTCACCTTTCGCAAATCCTACATGTATAGGTGTTTTTCTAATTACTCATCAGTGTTAAAAAACATTGCTTAAATGCTTAGATGCATTATTCAACTCTGCAGTAAAATTTAAAAAAAAGAAGAACATTGGAAGAACAGTGCCAGGAATAAATTTACTAAAACGTGCGCCACTGCTTAGCTGCGATGTGAAAGTTGCAAACTTACTTAATAAAGTGTTATGTATATACAAGCTAAAAACATAATAATAATATGATATGAAGAATAAATTTTAAATAAGCAATAACCGTTAGATATAATCTCTGAAAAAATAGCAACAAAGGTTGTTTCAATAAACAAAATTAAAAAAAAGTTTTGTCATTTTCTTAAAAAAAGAAAAAAATTATTTTTGATGTTAACAAAAGAACTCATATAATTAAATATAAAAATTAACTCATTAGAAGTATTAACATGTTATTCAAGGTGTCTTAAAAAAAGAAATGTACCTGAAGATCATTTTATATAAATAAAAAGGCTCTTCAAAAATTTTCTTAATTAAGTATCAGTGAGATTGTCAGAGACAGCGTTGTTTTGTAGACAACTTAAAAATTTTTAAACCATTGAAACGAGATTACCGTAAACTCATGGAATTGCTATTGTTTTGGAGATTATGTAGATGATGATATCATATCTTAATAATCATATAAACTATTTTAAACAGAGAAAGTGGTTATTAAATATAATCTGATGATAAAAAAGAAACGGTCAGTTATAAAAAATAATAAGATATATCATTTAAATCATGATTGGTGGATTTGCGCCAGATTTGCAGGCCTGTATCCACAACGTCTTATAAAAAAAAAACCATCAGTAATTATCATCTTATAACAAGTTCTAATAAAAGTGTTGAAAATGTTAAAACACACTCATGACATATTCCCCTGTATAATTTTGTGAAGCATGTATTTCCATTAGTTCCCACTTTGTATCTAAGAAAGGTAACGATGTGATATTCCATACCTTAGAGCATCAATGTAATAGTTATTATCCGTAGGTTCCCCTTCCAATAAAACATGCACTGCTCTATTTGTCTATAAAATAAAAGTTGATAATTTTAGTTAACACTATCTATTTTACCTAACTGGGGATAGATTGGTTTATCTGATAAAATAACTTGTTCAATAAAAAATATAACATTGAACAAAACGCTTTCAAGAAATACCATTTCAAAATAAATTTACTTGGAGTAAAGTTTTGATAATTTACTTTAACCCACGCGTAAGTATAAACTTAACTAGCTTATATACATTTAATTACATTACCGAAAAAAAATTAGTGAAGCTTTTATAATTATGTAAACCATAACTTTTTAAACGTAGCACCAAAGTTCAACCAAAAAATTACCAAAACAACACATTCAACATAAACGACACACATGTTTAGTTTTGTTATAATGAATTCTTACCTGTCCTGCCAGAATGAGTTTTTCAGCACAAAGCCTCGTTTGTTCGTAGTTGGAACGATGGCTGTCAAGAAGTGCTATTCGATATAATTGAAGTCTCTAAAATAACATAACAGAAAATGACATGTTGTTTGATTTTTAAAGTTTTAAAAAGATTTCTTGCAAGCACACACATTATGGTAGCCAAATTAAAATTTGAAAAATTTACTCCTAAAAATAAACTAATTAACTGGTAATCAGTAAAAAAAATTCCATCTGGTGAATAGGTACTCTTAGACTGCAAGTATTACTAATTTATTACCTTATAAAAGTGACTGTCACACAGCACATCAAAATTTGAGTCTAAAGTGTCACGTAAACATACACAAGGTGAAGGTTTTGGAATATGTTCCGTACAAGCTTCATCAATATCACTATCAAGGAGAAAATCATCAACACTTGAAGAAGAGTCTATTTGTAGAAGTCCAGTTTCTTTAGGAACAGCAAATTCTTTCTGAAGTATAAAATAATACATGAAAGTGAAATCTTCTAATCTTCTGAAAAACTTAAAATGAACAAAAATATACTTTTAAACAAAAAAAAACTGACCTATAAAGCTACTCCAAAATGAAATATATTGATGGATATTCATATTATATACTATCAAATTTACCATCGTAAAGATCACACTATGGATTGCTTTAAAACCCATTTACCAACTCATGTGAAAATATATTCTGTATTATATAGAAAGTTTATAATTTTGCAACAAAACGACTTCCAATCTCACTTAAAAATAAATCGTTGTCATTACACATAATTATCAATGTACCTGATGTAAAATACAACTTTTTTTTTTGCGTTCAACTTTAAGGTAATGAAGAGCAACTTTCCAAAATATCCAATCAGATTCGTCACCAAATATTCTAAAGAAAAAAAAACAATAAACTAACACACAAATTAAAATAAAATATAGCGCAAGTGATTATTAGCAAACTTGGTACTGATTTATCCCCCATATCACCAATGTAAACACTATTGTTCCATATCTGTGAAAAAATACTCTGGATAACTAAACCAGGATGAAGAGAGGATCTTTTAGCTATGCACACCATAAAACAATCAAATGTCAGGATTTTTTCAACCCTTTGCCGTTAATCAATAAAAATTGGCCAATCTGAATATTTTGGTTAAAAATTATCTTGCAAAATAATCGCTCAAGTGTGAATGTTTATGTTTTAATAGCATACAAATACAAAGATAAAGTGTTTTAATACGCAAAACAGTGAAACAATCAAAATTTGATCTCAAAACAAACTTGTGTTATTGTTTTAGAAATAAGCTGTGGGTGATTCATTAAAAATTTGTAAACTTTGTATTATGTATGTTATTCACAGAATTTTAATTATAAATAAAGAATGTCTATAATTTGTTTCAATGCCACCAGCTAATTTACTTACATATTTTCCTTTAAGAAAAGTGTAAAAATTAACTATTATTGGAAATATAATAGTTTGAAAGATAAAAAGTTTGTGATTTAAGATATTTCTGCTCTTCAATCATCCTGTAAGATTTCTACTCGTTCACATCAGCGATGTCTCAATGGCCAAGCACAATATCACTGGAATTCCTTATTTAAGACTAATTTTCTTATTCTTCAAAAATTCAGGTCATTTGCTTCTAAATTCGAAGGACTGCGTAGGTTCAAAAAAATACTAACCAAAATTTAAGAGGTGTTGAAGTAATTTTTTTTTACTTCAAAGTCAGATCTACATTCTAAAATGACTAATGACTAAATGCTCTCAAGAAGTATGAACTTGAGATTACTGCATCTAATCAAGATACTCTAGTTATAGAAAAGTAGGAAAATTACTTAGATTCTTACTTAAAAGTTGTAAAAAAAAAATATATATATACATTTTTTTTAAAAAATAAGAAACCACAAGTGCTCTATGGCAATTTAAAATTTTTAATATCTCTTACTTTATTGATTTAATTTTATAATAGTTGAGATAAAAAAAACCCTTAAGAATACTTTATGAAAATAAGATGCATTATAAGATGCATTTACTAGACAAATCTAATAGAAAGTTAAGCTTAAATCATTGATGTACAAAATACTCACTGAGATATAATAGAGCATCTTTCTGCAGTACCAAATCGACATTGATGTAGCTGTTTGCATATATAGCTAAAAATAAAAATGAAAGCATGACAAACTATCACCATCATTTCCTGTTTAAATCTGTTTTCTACGCTAGCATGCGCAGGACATATAAAATTATGTCAAATGTAAATAATGACACTCCAATATATCTGCACTATGCACAGAGCCCTTCTTACAAAACCTCTCTGGATTTCTTGATTTAATTCTGATTGAATTATTGATTAATAGACTCGTATCTTGTGAAATAAAAATAAAATTCTTTTTGGATCTAGAAATTGGGCTGAAAAATTTTTCAAAAAATTCGTTTTTTGACAACAAATAACACAATTTAATATTAATGAACTAATGAGCAGATCCAGAAAAAATATACACCTAAAATTATCATGTATTCATACGAGAAAAACAAAAATTAAAATTCAAAACAACATTATTTTGGTTAGAGCGACTCATTCAAAAAACACCCTATATAAAAATTCATGGTCCAAAATGATTATTGATCTTTTTTAAACAATAACTAAGCTAAAAAGAATATTTTCTTTTTCCAAAAATCTGGTTGTCATGTCATTTGCCCATAACCCTTTGCATTCCATACGCGGAATATTGCGAGATTTTGATGCAATAAAAATATACCAGTCCCAGAATATTTCGGGATTCATATGCTTTCATTTGAAGTCGATTTTCGACCTGTAAACAACTTTATTAGACTGGAGACTGATTTTATTTAATTCTCCGTAAAATTTTGTTTTGGAAAATGAGCCCTCTATGATGGCCGGTCTATAGCTTATACATTAGAATTATGCCTATGGCGCACAAAGGGGTAACTTCATGCAAAAATTAAAAAAAAAGAAAAGAGTAAAGAACAGATATTGAGATCAAGCACGGACAGACTGATGAACGAAAAGCATTGAATTCATAGAACCTTAACTGGGTGGGTCCAAAAAGTGAAGAAATGTTTCCAAATGTAAATGTTTTTATTACAAAATTTGATGAATGAAAAGGTGAAATTATCAATGATTTTCAAGACTAAGCTTTTGTTAAATACTGATGCTTTCAAAAATCAATAAATGAAAATTGTCGAAACGTTCCACTTAGAAATTGCTCTCAATGTCTATAATAGCTGGAAAATATTTTATCACAAAATAAATAAATCAAATTAAGCTTGGTCAAACTAATACGGCGGTGTGTAACAAAATATTTAAATTATTAAATATTCATTCACCCACCTTGGGATTATTTCCATCTGGTCTTTCACTAAGGAAACTTCTTTTTCATTAATGCTAAGATAAAACAAAAAAGAATAATATTTTACAAAAATCATTCATATTAAAAATTTACATAGCTGTTTCTATTTTGACTTTCAGTTTATGGTCCTTTTGCAAACAATATGCTTAAAAAAAAGCACGTTAGTATTTAAAAGTTGGAGATTTTATCAAGTTATTCACATTTTTCTGATAAAGGTTATAAAAAAAAACTTTCTTTATTCTCTGCTTTTGTCAGCAAAAAAAGAAGAAAAATTCCTATTGCGAAAATTCGTTTATTTTCATCATGTTCATATAATATCGTAACAGGCCTCCAATCTAAAGAATTCCTGCAAGGCTAATCTAAAAATTTTTAATTTGATGTTTGATTGCGACACAGTAAAGGTTTTGAAATTCCCTCTCATGCTTCTGTATTACACTTCTGGTTCTTATTAGAATAAAAAATGATAAAGCTACGTCACATACACAAGAATTTATTAGAGTGAAAACAAAAAGAAACTAAAACCATTAACTAACATTAATTAATTAACATTAATTTAGGGATAATATTTCAGAATAATTTAACATATATAAATAATGTTATAATTATATATATA